>SNQJ01S0001365.1:0-49521 GCA_010110895.2 Picea sitchensis
AGGGAACAATCATAAATGATAAATCTTGTGGTTCTTCTTCAATGGTGTTTTCATGAATGAATGGTGTTCTACTTGCATAGTGATCTAAGTTTTTAAACATTTCATGCCAGCAAAGTTTCTAATCTGATTGTTCTGTAGCAACAGCACTCTCATTTTTTATGAAATCCATGATATATGTTGGTTCCTAAGGATTAATTTTCAAGATCATTTACTTTGCTGTTCTGATCGCTTTTTTTTATAATTTACAGCAGTTTTAAGACAATGATGAACTAGCTTGATATTTGACGTTTCATGTGGGCACAAATCTGGAATCATAAGTCTAAAGATTGTTGGCAAGTGGATCTTGAACTTAATTTTTCATTCACATACGTATACTTTGACACTCACATTGTTGTGGACTCCTAGCTTAACATTCTTTTTTATTCATGCTTATGGTTCACTAAGTTGCAATTCTGAGTTCAACTAAGTAAATTGCATGGTGAATAGTGTTCTTTTAATTCCAATTTATTTCTTGGGATACTATTGCAAACACACAATTTGATGATTAAAATCACACTCTAAAGGCAAATCAAACTTCACTAATTCTTGAACACTCAACCCTTCACACAAATCATTAAACCATTGTGGGCTTGAACCTCCACAAACAGCTCCCACCCCTACTCCAATGTGTTCAAATTTGGGCATTGGGGACTAGTGGCGTGAGCTCTTTGAGAATTTGGTTTAGGAGTTTCCTGAGCTCTCTTAAACTTGTACCCTTTGATTGAGTTAGTATCAACTTAAATGCCCCTCACCCTTAAAACCAATTATTTTGGCTTAGGTTGACTAAGGGATTCCCCCCTAGGCTAGGTATTCCCTTAGTAGTCTAAAGAGTGGAACAAATCACTCGTGACAGTAAGTGATTTGTTTGATAGTAATCTTAGGCTCTCCCCAAAAAGGTTAGGATTTTTTCTTCTAGGGAGAGATTGAGAGATAACAAGGTGGATACTTCATACTTCATGACCAATGTCTTCTACATGTGGGGCTACAATATGTTCTTCAACAAATTCAACTCTTCTTTTTGAAATATAATATGAAAGTGGCTTATGGGATGAAGAACAAGGTCGCAATTTATCCTTAAGATGTACAAATTTCTTTCTAACATATTTTACCACGTAAACACAAACATCATATTTCATTTTAATCTCAACTAAGAGAAAACATGTAAGGTTATTCTCATGGACAATCATCAAACCAACAACTTTTTCTTGTGTTTTAGCAAAATATCAACCCAAAAATATGTCTCATAAATCTATTACATATTCTTCATTATCATATCCATACATCCAATAATTCTAAAATTTATTAACAGGATATGGAAATGACTTTATCTCTTTAGGAATGATATAACGATACCACTTCCATGCATTCTTCCATTCAAAGAAAATGTGAAAACTCTCATCAAAACATCTTCATGGACAATATTTTTTTCTACATTAAACTCTATGAATGATGAAAAACGCATAGAAGCCAAATGGGGTTGTCCCCAAAATCTTGGAATATGATGAATCCAAATCCAAAGGGGTAGGCAAATCTTCCCAAAACTTTCCATTGGATGGAGTCATTAATTCAAATCCTCAAAATGCTAAAATCTTAAAATACATGCATACCATAATACCTCGTACAAAATCTGAAATATGGAATTGCTAAGTTGAGTTCTTCAAATGTTTGTTTGTTATCTTCACCTCCAAAATCAATGAGCCATAAAAGGTGGAGTCACCAATATGAGAAAAATATCTTCAAAACAAAGCCCTCATCAAAGAATGTTTTTGGGAAAATGGATTTTATCTTCGATGACGACACCAAAATGTTTCAAAAAAATTTGACACCCCCAAATGATATAAAGTTTCAAGCATCAAGGGGCTAGTCTTGTGCTACTCATGGATGCTATCAACTATCAACATAATAACTCTTCTCACATTTGGTTGGCTCTTCTCCAACTCAAGGGGGGCTTCCCTAAAGATAGGATTGTTAAGGCTATAGAGTGGAGGCACAAAGTGATTTATTGAAGAATAAGCCTAAGCAAAATGGATGGTTGTAGTATATGTGGAATAATGAGTGGTGTGAAAAGGAAAGATGAAGGTAGGAACCCCAAGACCGAGTGCCTAATCACACCTTGGGAAAATGGAGTCAAGGAAGTATAGATCAAAGATGGCGAATGCATGAAAATGTAGGGCAATAGGGAATGCTATGCATGCCACAAATCAACCCTAGCTTGCTGAAATATATTGCAGAAAATTGTCCTTGAAAAACTAGGGTGTTATTCAAAACGTTGATATGAAGGTGATGCCATATCATGTTAGCAATGTAGATTTTAACCTAATACAATTATTTATTGCAAACAAATTTTCAATACAAGAACAAGAAAGATACAATGGCAAATACACACATTACACAAATATTTTTCCCCTAGAAACCCAAACCTGGAAAACTAACATCTTCTCTATTAATCATCTCATACATTGTTTACAATACAATATACATATAGGATCCAGTGGGATCCAAAACCCTAATCCAATGACCCGGATTAGTCAACAACCCTAATTCCTTAATCGAAAATAGAAAACCATCAGTGAAAACCATGTGCCAAAAAATTGTCCAAAAATGGGCACAAAAACCAAGGAAATTTTTTTGGGGGGGTGTTGCACTTAAACCCCCGTGCAGGGGGGCTCTCGCCCCTTCTTACCCCCCTGCCCGCCTGGTGGAACGTAGACACTAGTTCTAGTTGTGCAAATAATATAACACATACCCAACATTCTCCCACTTGTTTTCTTTGCATATAGGGGGTTACAAGGATACACAGTTAACAATCCAGGGCAACAATGCCCATGGATCCTCTACACCACGAGAACTTCTCATTGCTCACATATTTTGTTAATGAATCTATAACATTCTTCAAAGTGTCCACCTTCATCAACAACACCTTTTCTTCAACCATGCCTCTTACAAAATGATATTGAACATCAATACGCTTTGTCTATAAATGATAAGTCGGATTCTTCGCCAGAAAAATTGCACTCTGACTATCGCAATCTAATCTTACAACTTGTTGTACCACCCCAATACCTGAACACAATCTTTGTAACCATACTGCTTCCTTGCTTGCATGGGTGGATGCCATGTATTCAACTTTTGTAGTTGAAAGTGTCACTACAAACTATCTTTTGCTCATTCAACTGATTGCTCCTCCAAACAGGTTAAACACACACCCGTTTGTAGATCTTCTACGATTTAGATCTCCATCCCAGTCTGCATCCACAAAGCCATGAATTTCCAACACTTTGTCCAATCCTGGTCTTCCATGGTAGCACAATCCATAACTAGCAGTGCCACGCAAATACCTGAAAACCCTCTTTACTGTTGTCCAATGTTCATTACCTGGTTTTGACATATACCTGCTCAAAACTCCCACTACATGTGTAATGTCTGGTCTAGTACATACCATTTTATACATCAAATTGTCAACCACACTCGCATATGGAACACGAGACATGTCCTCCTCCTCTTCCCGTGTCTTTGGACATTGATCCGCAGATAAATTTACACCAACAGGAATAAAGACCTTGACCGGTTTACATTCTTGCATATTAAACCTCTGTAATATTGTCTCGACATATTTTCTCTAATTTAACCAAAGTTTCTTATTTTTTCCGATCTCTTTTAATTTCCATGCCCAAAATGAAATTTGCAGCACCAAGATCTTTCATGTCAAATTTAGAGGACAACTGAGTTTTCACATCCTAGATAATCTTCTTGTTGTTTCCTATCAGCAACATATCATCCACATACAAGACCAAATAAATCAAATGATCACCAATCAATTTGAAATACACATAGTGATCCTCTTTACTTCTTGTGAAGCCAAGTCCCAACATATAAGTATCAAATTTTTTATACCACATCCTTGGTGATTGTTTTAAACCATATAGGGACTTTTTCAACTTGTATACCAACTTCTTCTTTCCCTTCACATCAAAGCCTTATGGTTGCTTCATGTATATTTCTTCTTCCAAATCCCCATGTAGGAATGTTGTCTTCACATCTATATGTTCTACTTCAAAATCAAATGCATCAACAACAGATAAAAGAAATATAATAGAGGTTAACTTGGCAACGAGAGAAAAAAATCTCACCAAAATCAATTCTCTCAACCTAGGAATAACCCTTTGCTACTAACCGAGCTTTGCATTTCTCCACTTTGTCTTCTACATTCAGCTTCCTTTTAAATACCCATTTGTTGCCAATGGGATTTCTTCCAATCGGTAGCTCCACTAGATTCCAAGCCTCGTTTTTATCCAAGGCTGCCATTTCTTCGTCCATGGCCTTTTTCCAGAGTTTTCCATCCTCTGAATCCACTATCTCCTTAATAGTTCTAGGATCATCATCAGTAATAAACAAAGCAAAATTAGCACGGAAATCAGATGGAGTATATCTTTCCGGTTGTCTTTTTCCCCAAACTGATCTCCTCAATACTGGAGTATGATGATCTTCATCTGATTCATGTTCTTATGTAGAATTTGATTCGTCATCATTTAACTCAAACTCTATTTTCTCTGGTTCTTCCTTACTTGGTAGGACTTCCTGTTTCACAACATCTTTCATTTCTCTAAATACCACATCTCAACTATACACAACCTTCTTAGTTTCTGGGTTTGAAAGCTTATAACTTTTGAGACCATCTTTATACCCAATAAAGACACACTTTTCAACCTTCTTATCTAGCTTACTTATGTTTTCCTTTGGAACGTGAACATATGCCTCATAACCAAATACCTTGAGATGTGAGAGAGGGTTTCTTACCAGTGCATACCTTGTGTGGAGTCTTTTCATTCAGTGTTGATGACGGTGATCGATTGACCAGGTAACATGCAGTACCCACTACCTATGCCCAGAATTATTGCCCTAACGTGACACCACTAAGCATCCACCTTGTTTTTTCCATTAGCATCTTGTTCATCCTTTCTGCAACTCCACTCTGCCGAGGTGTATATGGAGTAGTCTTTTGCCTTTCTATACCGCACTTCTTACATAATTCTTCAAATTCATTCCCGCAGAACTCTCCACCATTATCCGTCCTCAACACCTTAACTATTTTTTCTATTTGATTCTCAACAAGAGCCTTAAACTCTTTAAACCTGTCAAAGACTTTAGATTTATTCCTAAGGAAATATATCCAAGTATTCCTTGAGAAGTCATCTATAAAAGCGAAACAATACACAGGTCCAAAGACATAACTGTGCACTAGCTATAAAATTCCTTCTGCCCTCGTTGCACCAAAGGGGAATCTTACCCGATTCTGCTTCCCATATACACAATGTTCACATAAATCAAAATACAGAGAGGAGTTAGATATACCTTCAACCATACCTTTAGTGTGTAGTAGTCGAAATCCTTTCTCTCTCATATGCCCCAATCTTTGATGTCACAACATAACCTTTTCTCCAGAGACTGTAGGAGTTTTTTCTTCTTCAACTCCAATATCAGGAACAATGGAGCTATTACACCCATCACTAATACTACTTCCTTACAGCTTATGCAGAGCTCCAAACCGAACTCCCTTCAACAACACCATTGTTCCTTGAACCATCCTGTAGGTTTCCTTTTGAAATATTGTTTTTACCCCTGCATCATCCATTTTGCTTATAGAAATCAAATTTATGGCAAATCCTGGGATGTGCAGAACACCAAGTAGTGTTCTAATCCTTCCATCTATGACCCTCAATTGACTTTTCCTCATCCTATGATTTTGGTTGTCGAGTCATCACCTAGGAAAACATTACCTCCATCATACCTTTCATACTCACAGAACCACTCCTTGTGGGGAGTCATATGAAAGGATGCATCTGAGTCAACCAACCATGCCTCATGATCTGCATGTGTGCTTGAATAAGCCAAGTACACATCTCCTCCCTCCTTGGAGGTCTTTTCTTCTATAGAAGGAGCATCTTCAAATCCCTTATTTCTCTCAATGCTTCTGGATCTACACTGCTTCTTGTAGTTCCCTTCTTTTCCACATCTCCAACATACCTTTACAAACTTTTCGGGAGATTTAGATCTACCCTTAGACTTAGATCTCCCACTTGAGGACTTAGATCTATTTCTTTCCTGGGAGCATCCTCTTGCAAATAATGCATATGTGCTCTGTCCTTCCATGTTCTTCCGTCTCATCTCCTTCAACAACAAGGATGAGACCACTTCATCAAACTTCAAGGTAGTTGTATTACTACCTATTGCCACAACCAGACTATCCCACGAGTCTAGTAAAGAGCACAGTAAACTGATACACTTATCTTCATATAAAATTTTAATCTGAACAGATACTAACTGACTTACCACAGTATTGAAAGTGTTCAGATGCTTTGTCACCAAGTCTCCATCTTTCATCCTCAGATTATACAACTTCTTCCGTAGGAACAATTTATTTACCAGGGACTTAGACTGATACAAAGCCCCCAACTTATCTCATAACGCCTTGGTTGTAGCTTCCTCTGACACATTCAATAATACTGAATCCGAGAGACAATTGCATTGTGCTCTTTGCCTTCCGATCCATTTTTATCCAGTCATATGCTGACATTCCTTTTGGTGCAGTACATGGATCCACCATGATCCACTGATATTTGTCTACCAACAGATCTTCCACCTTGAGCTTCCATAACTCAAAACTTTTCCCATTAAACTTCTTGATCTCCATTTTTGAACTGCTAACCATTTCTTTTCACCTGAAGCATATATACCACAAATCTCCCATTGTAACAAAGCTTATCTCAATCCCAAGCCAAACCCCTGATCACAAAGGCATCCCCCTGAAGCCAATAATTGTTCTGATACCAAATGTAGATTTTAACCTTGTACAATTATTCACTGCAAAAATACTTTCAATAAAAGAACAAAAAATATACAATGGCAGATACACACATTACACAGATATTTTTCCCCTGGAAACCCAAACCGGGAAAACCAACATCTTCTCTTTTAATCACCTCATACATTGTTTACAATATAATATACATATAGGATCCATTGGGATCCAAAACCCTAATCCAATGACCCTGATTAGTCAACAACCCTAATTCCTTAACCGGAAATAGAAAACCATCGGCGAAAACCATGTGTCGAAAAACTGCCAAAAAATGAACACGAAAATCGAGGAAAAAAATTTCAGGGACGTTGCCCCCGAATCCTCGTGCAGGGGGGCTCCCACCCCCCTCTTACCCCCTTGCGCGCCCGATGCAACATAGACACTAGTTCTAGTCATGCAAAGAATATAACACATAGCCAACAAGCAACAAGTACATTTATTAGGTGTATGCTTAACATGACGACAACAACCATAAGAGGGATTGGATCCTTGCATTACATTGTCCAAATGAAACATGGTTCATCAGAAGGCCTTCATAACAATGGTTTCCTACAATAAAAATCAACACATGAAAAGTAAATTACACACATGAATGCCTCACATAAACAAGAAATTACACCTCTGATTTTCTGTTCAATTTACAAATGAAGTCCAAGGGGAAAGATCTTCAATCCCCAAAGTCTCAACAACCATTATAATGGAGAGAAAGCTCATTTTTATAGAGTGAGTCTCTTCTCTCATATAATAAAAAATTATTATTTGCTAACTAACTCCATGACAAGTCAAAAAAATATTATAATAATGGAGTAATTATAATAATGGACATAAGCCTCTCAAGGAGAACTCACCCTCATCCCAAAATAGGAAAGAAGTTAGATCAAAAGTCTCCAATAGAGGGCATATAACTAAAAATAGGCATGAATACTAGGTCAACATGCAAGATGTCCACATGAAATTTGCATTCCAAGAATGGATGTATGCAAATATAATAAAATAATGTTGAACTTAGTAGGATGTGCTCAAGGGTCCAACCTAGAAGAGCCCACAAAGTGCGCCCTCCAAGGTGCATGAGAGATAAAACAATAAAATATTTCTCCTAGGAGAATGCTCCATAACCAACCTCCAAATATAGCAAGTGGTCTACAAAATGCATGTAACCAATCCACATGTGTGAATCTCAAGGCAACCAACTCCATGGATGATTGTGCAAGATATCGAGTAGATGGGTCGTTTAACAAGAAATGAAGTAGTCAAATCCCAAAATAACAAGTGGGACATCTCCAACAATACAAATCCCAGGAGAAAAGGGTGAATTAGAGTTTTGATCATGTCAAAATTCCATGAATATATAACTCCAAGAATAGCAAGAAGTGTCTCCACAAGTGTGTCCTCCAAGAATATGATCCAAATATAGTAAAATGACCAAGTAAATGCATGCAATGTGCCACATGTGGCCCTCCAAGTATGTCAAATGCCTCTCAATAAAATCCCTCCATAGCCACCTCAAATAAAATAATATATGTGCCAAGGCAAAGAGATGAGGGCACTCTTCAATGAAGGTCAAAAGATGACAAGTGTAGCTGAAATATCCACTCAATAAAGATGAGAGAGAACCTAGGAGAGGTGTTCCCTAGAAAACTGTGCCATGTAACTACCTTAACCATCCAACAAATAATAAAGTATTTCCATGTGAATTGTGCCCTAGAAAGTAGTGTCGAAAGTAGTTAGACCTCACCAATATCATTCTAAAACCACGTGTTGTTTCCCAATGCTATCAACTGATTTCCATCAAACCATGTGCACAAGATAGAGTGTGCCCTAGAAGAATGTGTCAACTGTTGTTTTTTCTAATTTCTATATCTGATAATTATTGTCTTATGATTTCAAATAGATTTTAATGCTACTATTATCATAGAATAATTATACATTGGAAATCTCAATTGAAATAAAACTGCAGCGGAAATAATAGAATTATAGAAAGATAGACATGCATAATAAACACAATATTTTTACCCTGGGAAACCCAACAAATTTTCTTAAGAAGAATCCAAGCTAGAAAACACATCACCATAAAATGAAGAACCCAACATATAGAAACATTTGCCCTTGTATGAGGGAGAACCCTCAAAGATAGTGCACCACAAAATTTGCACAACTGGCAACTGTAACAAACAACTGGAAACTGGCTAATGCACACTTGATAAGAAGAGTTGTGAGATGTGTAAAAATGAAATGATCCATCCTTTATTTATATTGTTTGAGTCACCTTTACTTTACTTGCAGGGCCGACTTCTTCTTTTGTCTTCAATATCTTCTTTTAATGCTTTTCTGGGTTTCTTTAATACTTTAATGGTCTTTGACTTGTCTTCTTGGATTTCTTCTTTTACTAGAAAAGTTGTCCATGAGCCACGTTGATGTATCATCTCCTCACATGCACGTCTAATTAATATAGGGCTCTAATGTTGAGTAAACCCACAGAGAAGCCCCTCATCACAAGAGGTCTCTTGAGCCTACATATTCAACATTAGACTAGAGTTGTAAACAAGTCAAACCTGCCCTATAAGAAATAGATCACTCCATCCGGAAGCAGGCATGTGATAGCATCTAGAATATCGAGTCTTTATCACTCATTTTCAAATCAGCATGACTAAGGAGAAAGACTACACCTGGGACATTCACCACTAGCAAAGCCATGTGAGTGAATGTATCATTTTCCCTTGGTCAAATCAACATGATCTATCTGAGAGAATGTCTACCCGATGTTGCATCTCGAGTCTTTATCACTCCTAGTCAAATCAACATGACTAAGGAGAAAGACTACGCCTAGGCCATTCACCACTAGCAAAGCCCTGTGAGTGAATGTATCATTCTCCCTTGGTCAAATCAACATGGGCAATTTGAGAGAATGTCTGCTCGATACTGCTAACTGGAGAACTATCAACATCCTAGGCCATTCACCACTAGCATAGCCCTGTGAGTGAATGTATCATCCTCCCTTGGTCAAATCAACATGAACAATTTGGGAGAATGTTTGCTCGATGCTAAAACATCAACACTCTCTCTCAGCAAGGAAGACATTCTTCATCACGCTAAGCTTGTCTCTTAAGTATTCAAACTTCGCTCTAAACAGAGGCTTGATGAGAATGTCCACAATCTGCTCATCTGTGGATATGTATTGGAGCTTCACTGCTCTCTTCAGCACCATGTCTCGAATGAAATGATATTTGATCTCAAGCTCTTGATCAAATAGTCCTACAAGAAGCTTCTGAAGCCATATTTCTTCATGATTTGCGACATTGGGTGCGATATACTCTTCTCTGTTGTACTGAGTGTTACATAAGTCTTCTTTCTACTAATCCAGGATATCATAGTTGATCCTACGCTGAAGCAGCACCATGAGGTGCTCTTTCTATCCACTGCACTCACTTCCTAGTCAGAATCAGTATATTCCTGCAACCTCACTTCACCACCTGAGACATATCTCAGACCATATTCAATTGTACCACGCAAGTACCTCAACACATGCTTTGCCACAACCCAATGGAAGTGCCTCAACTCAACCATAAATTGGCTCATGGTGCTCACTACAGAGAAAATATTTGGCCTGGTGTTAACTAGGTACATCAAGGATCCAAATAGCTGCATGTACTTAGTGGGATCCACCAAATTTGAATCTGAAGCGGAATCACTCAACTTCTTCAGATTTGTCATCATAGGTGTAGCCATGGACTTGCAGTCCATCATACCGAATCTAAGATATCAACTGTATACTTCCCTTTTCCAAGGAAGATCTCACCTGGTCTCTGCCACACCTCCAATCCCAAGAAATGATGCATCATGCCAAGATCCTTCATTTTGAACTCTCAAGCCAACTCCCTCTGTCACTAAAGAAGCAAACCTTGCTATCTAGTTTGTCGCATTGGTTGCCCCCTTTGTGACTAAGACAAATCACATACCCTACTCCTCTTGACTGACTGCCTCCTCTGTCATTGTAGCAAAACCTATTGAAACAAATGGATCCTCCCTGGAGGTCTCACATCCCCTGGAAGCCTCCTGCCTCTGAAGCTTTTATCTAGCCTCCTCAACTCATGACACTTGTCTGTCAGTTCTAGAAGATGTATCTCTCCGACCTGAACCTGAGGGGAACTCCCTCTGAATGATCAACTCTCCCTCTGATCCAACTGACTCTCTCTGAGATTAGTCTCACTTCGAGTCCACATGCTCCCTCTGAAACACGACTCCCTTTGAGTCTATACAATCTTCGGAGCCATCTTCTCCCTTTGCATCTACTAACCTCCTCTAAAGTTTGATCTCCTATGAACTGTCTAGGAGGTTGCTCCTCCCTACTGCATCCTGAGGGTTGACTCCCTCTTTCTGAGAGAATCCTCTCATCGCAAACCTTGCTTTGTATTGCTCGATGTTTCCATTTGCTACATGCTTGATCTTATAGATCCACTTGGAAGTCACCACTCACTTCCCCTTTGGTCTCATAACTATTTCCCACACATCATTCTTCAGGATGGACTGATACTCTTCCATTATGGCATCCTTCCAAACCTGTTAGCATGTTGCCTCCTCATAACTGGAAGGTTCAGAATCAATGATGTGACTCATCAATGCCATATAACTCGAGAACCTTTGAGGTCGTTTGCTCTCCCTAAAGGTATCAATGGGAGTTGCATCCCCTCTACATCCTGCAAAGTGTCACGAAGCCACGCTGGCCTCTTCTTGGTTACTGCAACATCTCTAGGTAGATCCACTGGATCTATTGGCTCCACTGACTCCTCCTGATAGTTTGAAGGATGAACAACTGGACTAGAAGGATCTATACCTTCATCCTTCGGATCCTCCTGCTCCTCACTATCAATCTCCATATGAGATTCTTTGTATCCCACAAAATTATCCTTGTTTCTAGAAGGTTCTAACTTCGTTCTCTTCTCTTTCAGTACATGGATGTATATTGTCATGTCCACAACTCCTTGTCTGGATAGTCTATTCCATGTCTCAAACCAGAGACCATCTAACATGTTGCCACCTGCAACCATCACTATAGCTCCCTCTCGGAGCTATCACCCGTGACTTGTCCATAACAAGAACAAGAACAAAAGATACAAACAACACTTTTCTAGTGTTGTGACCAATCATTCCTCCACGGTATACTGTGCGGAAAAAAAAGACAAGAACAACCTGAGGAAAGTCAACACTTTTCTAGTGTTGTGAGTCGTGACCAATCATTCCTCCATGGTAACATGCCTTTAACAAGAGCCAAAACAAAAGACAATAACAACACTTTTCTAGTGTTGTGATTAATCATTCCTCCATGATAACCTACCTGGAATAAGAGTAAAAACAAAATACAAGAACAACATTTTTCTCGTGTTGTGATTAATCGTTCCTCCACGGTAACTTGCCCAAAACAAGAGCCAAAACAAAAGACAAGAACAACATTTTTCTAGTGTGTGATTAATCATTTCTCCACAGCAACCTGCCTGGAATAAGAGTCAAAAACAAAAAAACAACCCGAAGAATGTCAACAAGCCTGAAAAACCCTAAAATTTCAACTTTGACCAAATGTCAATATGAGAGATGCAGTAGATGCGCTAGGGAAAGGCGAGTTGATCTGTAGAAAAATAACTCTCAGTTTTATCCAATAAATTGTCCAACGACCTTCAGAGAAAGTTCAGATATGTGACTGTTCAGTGGCAGATTTCAACAAAGCTCTGATACCATGTTGATTTTTCTAATTTCTAGATTTGATAATTATTGCCTTATGATTTCAAACAAATTTTAATGCTACTGTTATCATAGAATAATTACACACTGAAAATCTCAATTTAAATAACACTGCAACAAAAATAACATAATCATAGAAAGATAGCCATGCACAACAGACACAATATTTTTACCCTGAGAAACCCAACAACTTTTCTTAAGAAGAATTCAATCCAGAAAATACATCACCATAAAATAAAAAACCCAACATATAGAAAAATTCGCCATTGTATGAGGGAGAACCCTCAAAGATA
This sequence comes from Picea sitchensis, assembly GCA_010110895.2. Lineage (NCBI taxonomy): Eukaryota > Viridiplantae > Streptophyta > Pinopsida > Pinales > Pinaceae > Picea > Picea sitchensis. Next base: position 12,925 of record SNQJ01S0001365.1, read on the forward strand.
GCGCACCACAAAATTTGCACAACCGACAATTGGCAACTGACTAATGCGCACTTGATGAGAAGAGTTGTGAGATGTGGAAAAATGAAATGATCCAACCTTTGTTTATACTATTTGAGTCACATTTATTTTACTTGCAGGACCGACTTCTTCTTTTCTCTTCAATATTTTCTTTTAATGCTTTTCTGGGTTTCTTTAATATTTTAATGGTCTTTGACTTGGCTTCTTGGCTTTCTTCTTTTACTAGAAAAGATGTACATGAGCCATGTTGATGTATCATCTCCTCACATGCATGTCTAATTAATATAGGGATTTAATGTTGAGTAAACCCACCGAGAAGCCCCTCATCACAAGAGGTCTCTTGAGCCTACATATTCAACATTAGACTAGAGTTGTAAACAAGTCAAACCTTCCCTATAACAAATAGATCACTCCATCCTAGAGCAAGCATGCGATAGCGTCTAACATCTCGAGTCTTTATCACTTCTTTTCAAATCAGCACGACTAAGGAGAAAGACTACACCTGGGCCATTCACCACTAGCAAAGCCCCGTGAGTGAATGTATCATTTTCCCTTGGTCAAATCAGGATGATCGATCTGGGAGAATCTCTGCCCAATGTTGCATCTCGAGTCTTTATCACTCCTATTCAAATCAGCATGACTAAGGAGAAAGACTACGCCTGGGCCATTCACCACTAGCAAAGCCCCGTAAGTGAATGTATCATTCTCCCTTGGTCAAATTAGCATGACCAGTCTGGGAGAATGTATGCCCGATGTTGCTAACTAGAGAACCACCAACATCCTAGGCCATTCACCATTAGCATAGCCCTGTGAGTGAATGTATCATCCTCCCTTGGTCAAATCAACATGACAAATCTGGGAGAATGTCTGCCCGATGCTGAAACATCAACATCAACCTCTCCAACAATAAAATAATCATATAATAATTGGAAATTGTGCCCAAGAGAGGAATGCTCCATAATGAAACCTCAAATAACCCCTCCAAGTGTGAACAACTACCAAGTGAAATAGGGCACTCAAGCAATTAACCTCCAAGGTAATAAAATAGATTAAATTTAATCGTCAAATGGTTAAATTAACCTCAACATGTGTGCACAAAGGTTAATGTTGAATTAAAACCATATTTTAGCCTACTAATAGTCACCAACTGATTAAATCAACATGAACATTTGTGCCAATGGGGACGGGGGGGTGCACTCCAACAAGTGATGTACCATGGAAATAAGATGCATCTCTTAACAAAGACCGTCATGATAACAACCCAATGACAAAATAAAAGTTCCACCTAGGTTTGAACCTAGGGCACACCACCAAAGGGCTATAACATGATTAATACCTCATCAAACTTTAGAGAAAGGCTTGTTCATCAAAGATGTATGCAATACCCCCCATCTAAGTTCCAACTTAGGAAAAAGTACATGCACAAGGGTACCAACATCATTAAACACATTCCACTTAGGTCATGTCTAGCGAATGTTACAAATGTTAAGTCATGTCACCTAGGGAAATTTCACCAAGTAAAAGTGCACTACCACAATAAATCCATCATCTAACCACATGAACATCATAAGAGAAGGGGACAATAGAAATGCTAACTAATTGTATCATCAAGTATGTCCTCACCACACATCAAACAAGAGGATCATGTAGAACACCCCCTCCTAGTGACACCAATAATACCACATCACTATGCAAAAGTCACTAGGAAACCCCAACAATCGTGAAACATCTATCTCGTAACACCATCATCATCTAAGTCCTTGGGGCGCTAGAACCATCATCCATATCTAAGATAAGCATACCAATCATACCATAATGAGATAGCATGCTCCACAACCATCAAATATACAACCAAGGTGTGGTCAACAAGGCAAGCACATGTGAGAAGACCAACAAGCACAACCATCTAACCAAGGAGAAGTGAGACTCCCCCAAACCAAAGACCTTCATCAAATGATCCAATGCTATAAAGAGAAGGGGCTCGAGGAAGGTATATCCCCCAAGTTGGTCCAAAAGATCAAGGAGCTAAGAACAAATCTCCATCAATGTGATGAAAATCACAATGTGGAACCTCATATAATATGAAGTATAATAGGGTTTGAGGGGAATGAGAAAGATATAGCTCACGAGCAAGATGATGTTTTTCTTTTTTTCTTATGCATCTAGGAAGAAGATTAAGGAGGGTGTGGAGAGGAGAGAAGGAAAGGGACATTTGTATGGCCTCTGCACGGAAATCCAGGGCAACTGCTAGAACTGATCTGAGGAATGCCAAGATCAGTGAGTTTGAGAAGCATGCAAAGGGGATTGGTATAAACTGTTAGAGAAGATGTGTTATAACTTTACAAGGGAGGGGGCTTGGAAAGAATAAGCAGGGGATAGCTGTTTTGTTCGAGGCGAAGTTGAGAACTTGAGACCAAATAATATGGCTATGGATTTTAACGATTTCAGATAGACATCTACTGGTCTGCCTTTTTTTCTGCGACTAATGAACATGATGGAAATGAAAGAGTTGAAACATTGAGAGAGAGAGAAGCTTTAGTCAAAGGACAACCAGAGCAAGAAGAAATAATACATCAAGGCTGAAGAGATTTCAACTCAAAAGCAGCAGCAGCAAGGGGTGAGGTGGTGCAGAAAGTGCTTGATATGAGAGGGCCTCAAGTGAGGGTGCTGAGAAATCTTGAAAACCTAAATGTTGAGCAAAAGGACATAGAGGATTTGACGTCTGCGCCAGAGCTGCAAAACAATGTGAAGTTGATCGTTGATATGACAATGTTAGAATTTATATGTATTATCGGGATTTAAGTCGTGAAAGGGAGAGTGTGGCAATAAATCCGAAAGAAAAGGACGACTTCAGAAAGAGGCCGAGTGACAGAATTAGCAACTAGAGAATATAGTGAATATTATGGTAACATTGGATAGAGTTCAAGAGAGTGTTGCGACGAGTTCCATGATGGTGGAATCCCTTGCAGCCATTTTTTAAAATTTGCTATTAAATATTGGAATGATTATAGACTCAGTATTTTGTTTCGTATTGCATCTGCATTTACCCTGCCATTGCTGATGAGAGCTTTTCAAGGCTGGGAACTGCTTCAGCATCCATTTCAGGGTTTAGAGATTATGGCTCTGTGGTAGAGGCTTCGGCAAGTTGATGAATCGCGTGACAATAGCATATCTGAAGAAGCAGAACTTAGTGCATCGACACCTTACACTCATCTGCTCTCAGATGTTTTCCTTCCAGCAGTGAGAATAGATGTTATAAATTCCTGGGATCCTGAACCGATGTTATGCTTTTTGCAAGCACCGGAGACATTACTGCCAGCTTTTGTATTCCATACTTTTCATAAACATATGGTGATGCCTAATTTTAAGGATTCATACTAATTATTTTGAAGTGTAGAAACATTGATGAATCTTACTAATTCTTAAAATACTAACCATAAAATATTTGACGACATTTTTGTAAAAATACTAAACTTTCTAAGGATTTTATGTTGTTTCTAGAAAATTTTGGTGATTTTTAGAGTAAAATATTTTTATGCTTTAAAATTTGGGAAAATAAAATGGAAATTGACTAATCATTTTTTGATAAAAAAAAGTGAAAAACTAGTCCATGCGCAAAATTTAACTCCTAAAATTTTACCTTTTACCTGTTGAACAGCAGCAATAGATTCTTTGGATCCTTACCAAGAAACTGAGCTGATTCACACATGGTTGCATCCTTGGCTTTCATTGTTGGGACAGTGAATTGAGCCTTTGTATTATCCAATTCGTTATAAGTTGGAAAGTGTACTTCATGCCTGAAGTTGGAAAGTGTACTTTATGCCTGACCAGTGTTGTGCACGTGATGCATCTACATGTGTGTGATTTTATCTCTTTGGAAAATGGTTTTTGACCCTACTAGTTGGAAACAACTGATTGTCTGCTCTATTATGCCTAAACTGATATTTATGTTACAGGAATTTCAAATTAACCCAACTGATCAGCAATGAGATCAATTCTACCAAGTTATGGGCTGGGCATCAGCTATTCTCATACATGATATGGTTGCTATGTTAGAGGCAGGAATTTTCCTAAAGTGGCAGCAGGTTTTATATCATTAGTTGTGTTCAAATCCTGACTTTGATGAAGTCAAACAGTGATTTTTGGGGTGGAGAAGTGCCCCTGAGCTCTTTGCTAATGAGAGGATTAGAAATTAGCTAAATGTGGGCTTTGAAACGATGAATCAGACTATAGAGGGTATTACTGTCAAATAAGCTGGTGCAGCAGTGTTATAGAGAATGTAAGCTATCTCAAGATGATAGAACAATGAAAATTTTGAGGCACTTCAGTAGCATCAAGCAGCAACATATGCTCAACAACAAGATGCTACTTATTTTGGCAGTGGATTCAGTTAAATAATTCCATGGGAGTACCTCAATTGAGTTTGAAGGAAGTTGTTGAGGCTTATGCACAAGAACATGATATCTAATTTTTGCAAGCGGGAAGTACACATTGTGGTATTCAAGTTTACGGTTCTGGAACTGTCAGTTTGTATCTAGATTCTGTGAACACTGAAGACAGTAGTTGTTTGCATAATCTCAAGAAAAAATGGATGATTGCATCATTGGAGAATCTTGTTGATATCAACGTTTTAAAACTTAGACTCGGAATCAAAATCAGTCGAGGGTCAACTCGGACTCTGACTCAGATTGAGTTGGACCGTTTCAATGACTTGTTTTACTAAAAAAAATACATAAAATATTTAAATTTTAATAAAAATATATATTTTAAAGATTTCAAATTATTAGAGACAAAATATTCAAAGTCTGTTCGTGCATATACCATACCATGAAAGGGTGAATATATCAAAAGTTTTCAAAATAGCACCTAGTGCAATACATATCAGCAACAAAATACATAATCAATGATTTTCTAAATGCCCTCTAGACTCTAAAGTCAAATAGCACCGAGTGCAATACATATCAGCAACAAAATACATAATCAATGACGTTCTAAATGCCCTCTAGACACTAAAGTCTTAAAAACATGCTACAACCATCTCATTTTTCTTAGTCTTATCTTCTTCAAATTTCGCAAGCTGATTTTGCAATTCCAATCTCCTCTGATGGGGCCATGCATGGGCAACTTGGTCTCTTATACTAGCCAAGTGTTCTTTTAGCCTACGAATTCCCCCCACCCCCAACTTTATGCATTTCTTGCAATATTTGCAATAAATCTCCTGGTCAACAAGATCAACATGGATCCATGCAGAGCCTTTGAGTCATGGGGCCATGGTAAAATTTCAATCTGCAAATTCAAATATACATTGCAAACCCTATCTTAAATTCTTAATATGCAAAGTTCATACTTCAAAATTGAAAGTTCAATTTAGTAGAAGGTTGAAAGTACAAAACTTTAAAGACAGATTTCATATCTGCAATTTAATGATAGAAAAACATCGGGACATATTTATCATTTAACTATTAACACACGGTATACCTGGTTGGGACAGAGAACTGCTCTTCAATGTTGCTTCAAAACTCCAAATGTTTACAAATTCCCAATGAAAGAGGTGTGAGGCAAATAGAGGTAACCATTTAACTATTAACACACGATATACCTGGCTGGGACAGAGAACTACTTTTCAATGCTGCTTCAAAACTCCAAATGTTCACAAATTCCCAATGAAAGAGGTGTGAGGCAAATAGAGGTAATCATTTAACTATTAACATACGGTATACCTGGTTGGGACAAAGAACTGCTCTTCAATGCAGCTTCAAAACTCCAAATATTCACAAATTCCCAATGAAAGAGGTGTGACGCAAATAGAGGTGGGCGAGGATCTCTTTATAGCATTTTGGTAGGGTTTAGAAGTTAGATTTATTTATTTCTTATAAAAAAAATTGAATTTTGCAAGCAGAGTCTACGATGGTGGGGTGTCCAGTACCTACTCAGTTGAGTAGGTACGGACTCAGCCGAGTAGGGCTGGTTTGATACCAAACTGAGTGCTTGGGCGAGTCGATATGGTGGTTAGTCAACTCTGTCAAGTTGACCAAGTCCGAGTTGACTGAGTCTGACTTGACTCAAATGGTCGATCTAGTACCGAACTGGCCCTCAGAACCAAGTGATTGATCATTTTGGTACAGTGTCTAGTCAACTCAGTTGAGTTGACCGAGTTTGACCGAGTCTGAGTTGACTCGGACTGCTTTAAAAACACTGGTTGAGATGCATTGTAGATGAACTAGAGGGAACCACTGAGAATTTATAGAGTGAAACACAAATGTCTCTTGTTTAGAAATGCTTCAATAATGGATTAGATGTTATACTTATTTATAATTTAAAATGCATTTCAGGAATGGTATATTGAGGTGTTTATATCAAATGATGTAAAGATGTGATGAATCAAGAAATCCCACAGAACAAAAGTAAGTATAATGAATTGACTTTAAAGTCCAAAATATCTTTGTTTTTAAGGCTACATGATCAATTACTTTAATAAGATTTATGAATGTATCCTCATTTTAAATATCGTTGCCTGCAATTCTATATGTAGAGATTCCGTAAAAGCCATGTCACCTCTCTTTTTTGTTACTGCTAATTTTATTACATTCTTGATATTGATTAGCTGGTGCAATAAAAGGGCCCATGCAAGATGGTAGAACAATTGTGTTAGCACCAGAAGTCACCTCCTGATTGCAGCAAAGGTAAGCCCAATACCCATCAGTTTATATGTCACAATGAATAAATTTAAAGGGGGTCGAATGGGTGCAAACTCAAGATAATATCGTTCTAACTCAGAAAACTGGACCAACATGCACATGCAAGTGAGGTCTTGATTAACTTTTGTCAGTAAGTTGTAGTAAGGGTGAGTAGGAGGAAGAACTCGAGAGAAGACTGTGGAGGTTTGCTATGGACATCTGGTCTTCCAGTAGCCTAAGGAGGAACAACTCAGAAAACAAGATCCTCTTGGATTCAAAGTTCAAAGACACTGAAAGAAATTACAACAACACTATAATCAAACATCCATCATAATACAGTTACAACAATCCATGTGAATTAGTCAATCATGAACTCTCTCAGTATCGGAGGTAAATAAGATGGAAGAAGAAGGTTGACTTAGATTAACCAAGATGTCTCAGATCAAAATACATAACCAGAGAACCAAAGTTCTTCATCAAAAGTTTACAATACGGGAGCACTGCTCAACCATCCCCTTAAAAAAATATCAAAACTGAGTATTTATACTCAAAACAACTTGCCACCACCAGGAGTGTGACTTGGCTATAGCAATCAAAGCTTTGCGTCTGCATCTCTCCTCCCAGTCTGCACTTGCATCCTTCTGTGAGACGCAATCTCAGATCAGTATGGACTTTGCAAGAGAATCTGTTGACAGTGGAACTTCGGGCTAACAGTCTACCTCCACAACCATCCTTCCATTTATGGGCTGAGACGAGGTTTCAACCACCTCCCCCATTTTCATTAACTGTTTTCATCGAGATCGGGATGAAACCTGACACCATGAATGCTCCAGGAGATGTTCACGCCTCATTCAAGTCAACCTCGGCGCCATGAGACCACACAAATCTTCCTCAGTTAACAATACAGACGCTTTCAGCCTTAGCACAACTTCTCTCCATCGCTTCATGCGACCTCGGACCATGACCTGGGTCTCCTAGGCGAAATTTTGGGATTTCGCATTTCGGGAGTCTTCACTCCACTTGATTCCAAATATCTCGATGCTCGAATCTGCAAAATAGCCCATCCAGAGCATCAATCGGATTTTCTTTGAATTTAACGGTCAGGATGCTTGCCCAAAAAACTTCAGTTGCCCGTTGCTCGATAGGCACTTTCCCTTTCTTTATGGCCCTGCTTCCATATGATCACAAGCTGTGATCATGGACCCAACTCTCAGGCACGTCGCGATTTCGCATTTCATGAACTCACGTTGTGCTCCATGCTCAAACCTCCAAGTCGCGAAATCGCGATCTCTTGGATCAGGTGCCACGCGTTCCCTTTGATCGGATGGACTAGATGAATATCAACATTTTGGGATCTCGGATCATCGAGATCTCGGACCATCAGCATTTCGGGACCTCGACTATCGACATTTTGGGACCTCGGCTATCGGCATTTTAGGACCTCGACTATCGACATTTCTCACTTTAGCTTTTTCAAAACGACTTTCTCCATGTTGATCCTACACCATGTGTCCTTTTGTAACGAACGGCCCAGATCGCTTCGTGACTTCACATTTCACAAGTCCTCATGACTCTACCCTTTGACTTTTTCGCTCCACAAGTCCGGTAAATGTTGATCTATTGCCACCTATCACCCGCTTTCATACACCCCAACTTTGGATAAAATGCATATGGTGGGTTTTAAACCCCTTTTCTTGCATTTTCTCTGCCCAAGGGCCAAATCCTTAGGGAAAACACCCCCTTACAATTATATGTGATAACATTAGGCTCCATGGGGGATAGAGTCCTCCCTGCGAGACTCTAAGATCTCCTTTTGTAGTTTTAGTCGCCTTCTGTTGGGCTACGGAGTCAAGCTCAAAACACCCTACTGAGGAATAAAAGCCGATAAGTAAAAACGAAAATAAACACACATGCTCCAAGGAGCTTATTTATATACAGTCTTAAACTAATTGATTTTTACATGGTGCTAAGTGAAGGAAAACTTCCACCATAACCATTCAAACTACTTGATAATCGAATCCTTCACTTCACTACAAGTGATCCATAAAAAACAAGGAAAGTGTGGCAGCTGACTAATTTCATTCTTATAATCACCCATATTACCTTCAAATGTTGATAAAAAGATCAAGCCTGCATGCTCCGAAGCATTTCAAAAGTGTAACTTTATGTACTCATTGACAGGGTCATGAAATTGAAGGCAACACATGATTAACTTATGAAAGGTTACCTTCACTTCTTCAAAGCTGCTGACAGCCTGCTTGATGTCCCCTACAAGCACACTTGATTGAAAGACAACCACAGGCATCTGTGGGTCCAAAAGATGCTTACTGAGAACTGTAGGTACAAGTGGAAGAAGGATGGACGTAGGTGGTTGTTGATCCACTGATGACTATGGATTTACTTCAGGCTGTGTATAAATGACCTCTTCATGTGCCTCAATTGAGGGTTGCTCCTGGTCAAATTTTATGTCTTCTATGACAAGGCCAACCTCTGCATCATCCTTACTATCTTCATAGTGATCAAATACAAGATAATCTTGCTGCTCATCATCACTACGATATTCATCAAAAAGGGGTTGTCTTTCATATCTATGATCAACCTTTAAATCAATAATTTTATTAGGAAAATAACTGTTAAAAATATATATTTCAGGAACAGTAGTAATTGTTGCTCCTAGTTGTTCATACACATGATTTTCATTAAGACAAGGCTGCTCATGGATACCTGCATCGAAGACAAAATTATCCACCGTCTTTTCTTCATAGGGACAACAGGTAAAAACTGCCTTACGCTCAAAGTTGAGATGATACTTGTTAATGTTTAAGCCATTATTATAGTTCTTTGCATTTCAATAGATAACAATAGCATAAGATAGAATCACTGAGAAATACAAAATCACAAGAGACACATCATGTATCCTGGGAAACCCTCAAGGGGAAGAAAACCTAGCAAAACTTCCCTATTATAGATAGACAATACAATGCCAAGAGATAACTCAAACAAATACAAAAAGTCCTCTCCCAAAGATGTGCCTCTCTCTCTCTCTCTCTCTCTCTCTCTCTCTCTCTCTCTCTTCTTCAACTGCAGCTTCGAAATTTGTCTCTCAATGAACAAGTGAGTGTGTGTCTAAGTGAGGCGCTAGCCTCCTTATTTATACAAATTTGGCACGTGTGAAAGTGTCTTTTCACTGGTAGGGTCGACTTCTTCTTCTGGGTGGTTATAACCACCTTTATTATATTTTGGGGCCTCTTTGATATATTCTGGGGTTAGCTTCTTCTTTATCCTATTACAATTACATTATGACCAATCTGCAAAAGGGGATTTGGTCTTTTACAATAGTCGACATGATCAATCCACAATGGGGATTGATCTAATGAATAATATATCAAATAATAATCAGAATACAGTTTGCAGTTACATTATTTCAACACTCCCCCTTAACAAGAAGGGTATTCTTCAACAACAACAGGCGAGAGAGAGGACTGCATCATCAACAGCATCAGGAGGACAACATCATCAATATCATTTTGGAACACTGACTGGCGTATCTATAAATCATCGAAAGTTTTCTTCATCAACAACATCGTCATTCTTAAAGGAATGCAATCATCATCTACATCAATATGGATTAGTATAAAACTAATACATCATCATCATAGCACGAGGTTGGCTCATCATCATATTACTGGATTGGCTTTACGTCACAGCTGTAAGGCTAGAAGCACAATGTTGGTCTTGCTTTACGTCACAGTTATCAAGATGGAAGCAAGATACTAGACTGGCTTTACGTCACAGTTATCAAACAGGAAGCACAGTACTAGTCTCGTCTCATCGTCTTGCTTTACGTCATAGCTATCAAGCTGGAAGCAAGATACTAGACTGGCTTTACGTCACAACTATCAAGCTGGAAGCACAGTACTAGTCTCATCTCATCGTCTTGTTTTACATCACAACAATCAAGTTGGAAGCAAGATACTAGATTGGCTTTACATCACAACTATCAAGCCGGAAGAACAATACTAGTCTCATCTCACCGTCTTTCTTTACGTCACAACAATCAAGTTGGAAGCAAGATACTAGATTGGCTTTATGTCACAACTATCTAGTCGGAAGCACAATACTAGTCACATCACATTTTTCTGCTTTACATCACAACACTCAAGCTAGAAGCAAGATACTAGACTGGCTTTACGTCACAACTATCAAGTTGGAAGCACAATACTAGTCATATCACAACAGCTACTCCCCCTTTCGAGGAAGGTCCTTCCAGACTATACCAATCTTATCTCGAAAGTGCTCAAACTTTACACGAGATAGAGGCTTAGTCAACACATCAACAACCTGTTCATCTGTGCTAACGTACTGGAGCTTTATGTCTCCCCTCTGCACCATGTCACTAATGTAATGATATCGGATCTCTATGTGCTTCGACCTGTCATGGAATATAAGATTCTATGTCATCTTTATGCAACTCTGGTTGTCACATAGGATCGTGGTTGCTTCCATCTCTAGGTCAAATAGACCGGTCAACAACTCTTGAAGCCATATAGCTTCACAGCTGGCAGAACATGCAGCAATGTATTCTGCTTCCGCTGTGCTGAGAGCAATGATGGATTGCTTCCTACTCTGCCACGAGATCATGGATGATCCCAAACTAAAACAACATCCTGAAGTGTTTTTCCTGTCAGAAACACTTCCTTCCCAATCTGAATCAGTGTACCCTCTCAATGTGAAATCATGTCTCCATCATAACTGAGACCACAATCTAATGTACCCTTAAGGTACCTCATCACATGTTTTGCAGCCACTAGGTGAACATGTTTGGGTTCTACCAGAAACTGACTCAAGGTGTTCACGGAAAAACAAATATCTAGTTTGGTGTTCGTCAGGTACATCAACGATCCAATAATCTGTCTATACAACGTGGCATCAATCAATTCTGACGAAGTATCGACCAACAACTTCAACTTCGTTTCCATGGGTGTATTCATGGACTTTCACTCTAACATGTCGAATCTCTTCAAGATTTTGACTGCATACTTCCCTTGGTTAAGGAAGATCCTCGCTGGACTCTGCCATACCTCAAGACCTAAGAAGTAATGCATTAGGCCAAGGTCTTTCATCTCAAATTCTGAGGCGAGTCTTTTCTTACATTCGGTGATGAGATTTTCTTCTCTAGTTAAGAATAAGTCATCCACATACAAAAATAATATCATTGGCTCATCGTTCATAACCTTGAAATAGAGGTTAGAATCTACTTTACTCTTGGTAAAGCCCAAGCCTGTCAGGAAACTGTCTATCCAGCCATACCAAGCTCTAGGAGCTTGCTTCAATCCGTACAAGGCTTTCTTCAACTTGCAGACATGAGAATTCCTGTCTTCAACTTCAAATCCTTGAGGTTGCTCTATATACACTTCCTCTTACCTTAAGTCCTTGAGGTTGCTCTATACACTTCCTCTTCTCGATGACACCATCTAGGAAAGTTGTCTTTACGTCCATCCGTGCAACTTCCACTTCATCTTAGCTACAAGGGCTATGATGGTTCCGATCGAAGAGTATCTGGCTACATGAGCTGAATGTTTCTTCATAGTCAATGCCTTCCTTTTGAGAAAGCCACACACAAATCTTGCTTTATACTTTCAATACTTCCATCGGCAAAGATGATTTATTTTGAAGATCCATTTGGAAGATACCACGCCCTTACTCTTCGGTCTCATAACTATTTCTCATACATCATTCTTATTATGGATTGGTATTCCTCACATGGCATCTCGCCTAATTCTTTTCTTCACGCTTCTTCAATGCAGGTAGGCTCCTCTTCTAGAGATCACACATCAAATCCATATAACCGAAGAATGGCTTTTGGTCTCTTTCATGTCTCTCGTGGTTCCTTCTGGAACCCTATACTTCTCTCCATCTTGAATGAGCTCTAGCCCAAGGTGCATGCTCTTTTTATGGAGGATCGTCATCGAGGCGGTTCTTGAAATTCTACTTGTCATGATCTTCTAGAATTTCCTCATCGTGGGAAGCTATTTAATTTCCCCTCATCGGGTTCTACGTACTGAAGCTCCCTCACCGATTCTCGCAATTATGGGGATTACTGGTTCTCTTCATATACTCTTCAAGCGACATCTTCTCCATTTCTTAAGTGAAGCTTCTTCATTGAAGGTCACATCCCTACCGATCTCAATGTGATGGTGACCCTGTATAAATTTTGAAGGCCTTGGAGACCTCATAGTATCCCACAAATATTCCCTCTTTCCTCTCGAGGGTTCCAACTTGTTTCTCTTCTTTCGGAATATGTACCAAGTACCAAATATTTTGAGATGGATTACCTATGGCTTATTTCCGGTGAACATCTCTTCCGAGATCTTGAACCCAAGTGCACCATGGAGGATCGATTTTTGCACATATATATTGTCATTTTTGCTTCTGACCATAAGCACATAGAAGATCTTGATCATGGATCAGTACGGTCTACATAACTTCTATTATCGTTCTCGTTTTCTTTCAGCCTACACCGCTTGTTGAGGATTGAGGAGTAGGTGAGTTCCTTGATCCCAACATCTTTTTTAGAAGTTCACAAACTCTTTTGGAGGTAAGTATTCTCCATTATCTGACTTCAGTATCTTGATCTTTCTTTTTCTAAAAAGATTCTCTATCAAGGCTTTGAATTCCTTTGAACTGTTGAACACTTCATCTTTAGACTTCAAAAAATACACCAGTTTTTACGAATAATCATCAATGAATGATACACAGTATACATAACCACTAATGGAGTTCGATGGCATTGGGCCACACATTCAATGAATGAGCTCCTAGACCTCTTCATGGTTTTGGTCTCTTCTGAAAAGGTTCTTGATGTTCTTCCTTGTGCACATCCATTGCATACTTTCATGGTCAACCTTGAGTTCTAAACCTTGGACAATTTTGCATATGTATGGCAAATACTTGTAGTTGATGTGGGCTAATATCCTATGTTGGAGTTCACATGGATTCTCAACATGGGTCATGACGTACTGGAGTGACCCTTTACCTTATACAAGCACCTTCTTCTTTTCCAATGATGATTGCTTCATTTATGGTTTCTCCTTATACTAGTTTTGCAAACTTCATTATAGCTTCCTCATGTTATTACTAGACCGGAACAAGGTCAACAAAACAACAAGCAAGAGTAATATCCTTTTGATAATAATATGAAGCAATAGCATGAACACCATCATAGTAGCTCCTTTAGAGCCATCACTCGTGGCATGTCTGAAGAAAAGATCAAAATTAAGAAATACAATATGAAATGAGGTCAACACTCTCATAGTACAGATCAAACATTCCTCCATGGCAACCTGGAACTAACACATGAGATTCTTCCTAGAGGTGTTAGTTGTATCAGACAAATGATTACGTTAAGCATTTACCTCTATATGCTCACATGCTATCAAGTATGATACTTTACAAAGATTGTTATCTCAAATATAGTCATCAACTTGTCATGTGTACCAGGAGATCTAGCCACTGAAAAGGTGCGCTAAAGGTGCCAAAATGATCCTTGAGGGAGGGCACACTTTTCTAAATGGTTTTAGGGCTAAAATACCTCACCAACAAAAAGCCCTAATTTGCATGTACGACAACAATGGCGTTTTTCACTTTTCCCTTATGAAAGATGCTCTCTTCAGCTTGGCTCTAATACCATGTTAATGTTTAAGCCATTATTATAGTTCTTTGCATTTCAATAAATAACAATAGCATAAGATAGAATCACTGAGAAATACACAATCACAAGAGAGACATCATTTATCCTGGGAAACCCTCATGGGGAAGAAAACCCAACAAAACTTCCTTATTATAGATAGCCAATACAATGCTAAGAGATAACTCAAACAAATAAAGAAAGTCCTCTCCCAAAGATGTGCCTCTCTCTCTCTCTCTCTTCTTCAACTGCAGCTCCGAAACTTGTCTCTCAATGAACAAGTGAGTGTGTTTCTAAGTGAGGCGCTAGCCTCCCTATTTATACAAATCTGGCACGTGTGAAAGTGTTTTTTCACTGGCAGGGATGACTTCTTCTTTTGGGTGGTTATAACCACCTTTATTATATTCTGGGGCCTCTTTGATATATTCTGGGGCCGACTTCTTCTTTAGCCTATTACAATTACATTATGACCAATCCGCAAAAGGGGATTTGGTCTTTTACAATAGCCGACATGATCAATCCACAATGGGGATTGATCCAATGAATAATATATCAAATAATAATCAGAATACACTTTGCAGTTACATTATTTCAACAATACTCACTTTGAATCCTGCCACAAGCTCAGAGGTTCTCCTCCACTTCCCCAGCATCCATGAATAAATGAGATAAAGATGTTGATTTTCTTTCTCTCAAGTGAAGGACAAGCTTTGAATGTTGATCCATGACATAGTACACCATGGCAGCAGTCTCTGTGGGTCTGATCTCTACAGGAATATTATGATACACACGATAAAACCTCCTATTGAAGACGACCAAGGCTTCCTCTTCCCCTCTCCTCAAGGCATTAAAATCATCCCAGTATTGATCAACGGACTTGTTCTCACCCCACCACTTTAAAAATGCATTGCATAATTCAACCAAGGAAACAATGGAGTCAACTCCCAAACATTTGAACCACACAACAACATCTCCAAACAAAAAATTTGAGAACAATCTCATGGCAACATCATCATGAGCAATCTCAAATTGACCAACAAAGTTCTCAAAGGCCTCCACATGCCTCTCAGTTGTAACATGATCTTCCCAGGAAAAATGAGGAATATATTTAAAGAAATCATGAGGATAAGGATGAAGATGATATGGAAGCTTTAAAGGTTAAAAATCCTGTCTCTGATTCTAGTTTGAAAACTAGTGGGTTGAATATGAGGCTTATGACACAGATGGCAAGGCTCAATAGTAACAACAGGATGTGATGAGAGTTGAGGGGGATGTGTATCAGTTTCAACCTCCTCAGGGTTGCAAGGGTGATTGAGTTCAAGAGGGGTTTCAATAAGACGCTCATCTTTATGAGTAGGCTAAGCTGAGGATATAATATCAACATCTTCAAGACAAGAAGAAAGCAGGTCTTCTTTTTCCAAGGATGGATATATAAATGAAGGCCTATTATTATCTAAATAGACAAAGCAGAGGATAATCCTCTTTATATGTGAAGGCAAAGAGAGAAATGAGTTGATAAACAAGAACAAGATTTCATGGATAAAAATCATAAACTAATACCTGGACTTCCCCTTCGGTATGGTCATCTTTCTGTCAACAGGATCCTCCCCAGTGGAGTCTTCGATTGTGGAGTCGCCAGGTGAATGATATGCAGAATGAGTGTGTCTAGTTTTTGTTCACCATCAAAGATCAGAGTTGATCATTGTGTTCTCCCAAGGGCTACCAAGTGTAGCCAAATGCAGCCATACTGAAACTATGGAGATGAGACAGTGGAGTCGCCAGGTGCAAACGCAATCTTCAATGGTTATGATGTCTGATGCACCTTCAGAATCAGAAGTTCATTATCGTTCTACCCAGGGAAAACCTTCACTTTCATCCCTGACAACGGTGCTAGAAATGTTAGCACCAGAAGTCACCTCCTGATTGCGGTGGAGGTAAGCTCAGTACCCATCAGTTTATATGTAACAATGAATAAATTTAAAGGGGGTCGAATGGGTGCAAAATCAAGATAATATCATTCTAACTCAGAAAACTGGACCAGCATGCACAAGCAGGTGAGGTCTTGATTACCTTATGTCAGTAAGTTGTAGTAAGGGTGAGTAGGAGGAAGAACTAGAGAGAAGACTGTGGAGTTCTGCTATGGACATCCGGTCTTCCAGCAGCCTAAGGAGGAACAACTCAGAAAAAAATATCCTCTTGGATTCAAAGTTCAAAGAAACTGAAAGAAATTATAACAACACTATAATCAAACATCCATCATAATACTGTTACAACAATCCATGTGAATCAGTCAATCATGAACTCTCTTAGTATCGGAGGCAAATAAGATGGAAGAAGAAGGTTGACTTAGATTAACCAAGATGTCTCAGATCAAAATACATAACTAGAGAACCAAAGTTCTTCATCAAAAGTTTACAATATAGGAGCATTGCTCAACCATCCCCTTAACAAAATATCAAAACTAAGTATTTATACTCAGAACAACTTGCCACCACTAGGAGTGTGACCTGGCTATAGCAATCAAAGCTTTGCGTCTACATCTCTCCTGCCAGTTTTTACTTGCATCCTTCTATCAAATGCGATCTCAGATTAGTATGGGCTTTGCAGGAGAATCTATTGACAGGGGAACTTCGGGCTGACAGTCTGCCTCCACGACCATCCTTCCATTTATGGGGTGAGACGAGGTTTCAACCACCTCCCCCATTTTCATCAATTACTTTCATCGGGATCAGGATGAAACCTGACACCATGAATTCTCCAGGAGGCGTTCATGCCTCCTTCAAGTCAACCTCGAGACCATGCAAATCTTCCTCGGTTAACAATACATACGCTTTCAGCCTTAGCACAGTTGTCTCCATCGCTTCATGCGAGCTCAGACCATGGCCTCGGGCTCCTATGCAAAATTTCAGGATTTCCCATTTCGGGAGTCTTCACTCCACTTGATTCCAAATATCCCGATGCTCGAATCTGTGAAATAGCCCATCCAGAGCAATGATCGGATTTGCTTTGAATTTAATGGCCAGGATGCTTGCCCGAAAAACCTTAGTTTCCCATTGCTCGATAGGCACTTTCCCTTTCTTTATGGCCCTGCTTCCATATGACCGTGGGCTGTGATTGTAGACCTAACTCTCAGGTGCTTCGTGATTTCACGTTTCGCGAACTCACATTGTGCTCCATGCTCAAACCTCCGAGTCGCAAAATTGCGATCTCTTGGATCAGGTGCCACGCATCCCCTTTGATCGGACGACCCAGATGAATATCGACATTTCGGGATCTCGGACCATCGGCATTTCGGGACCTTGGCTATCGGCATTTCGGGACCACGGGCCATCGTTATTTCAGGACCTCGGCTATCGGTATTTCTCACTTGAGCTTTTCCAAAACGACTTTCTCCATGTTGATCCTACGCCACGTGTCCTTCTGTAACAGACGATCCAGATCACTTCTTGACTTCGCGTTTCGCGAGTCCTCATGACTCTGCCCTTTGACTTTTCCGCTCCACGAATCTGCGAAATGTTGATCTGTTGCCACCTGTCCCCTACCTTCATACACCCTGACTTTGGATAAAATGCATATGGTGGGTTTTTAAACCCTTTTTCTCGCATTTTCTCTGCCCAAGGGCCAAATACTTAGGTAAAACACCCCTTACAATTATATGTGATAACATTAGGCTCCATGGGGGATAGAGTCCTCCCTGCGAGGCTCTAAGATCTCCTTTTGTAGTTTCAGTCGCCGTCTATTGGACTATGGAGTCAAGCTGAAAACACCCTTTTGAGGAATAAAAGTTGATAAGTAAAAATGAAAATAAACACACATGCTCCAAGGAGCTTATTTATATACAGTCCTAAACTAATTGATTTTTACATGGTGCTAGCTGAATGCAAACTTCCACCATAATCATTCAAATTGGTTGATAATCGAATCCTTCACTTCACTACAAGTGATCCATAAAAAACAAGGAAAGTGTGGCAGCTGACTAATTTCATTCTTATGATCACCCATATTACCTTCAAGTGTTGATAAAAAAATCAAGCTTGCATGCTCCAAAGCATTTCAAAAGTGTAACTTTATGTACTCATTGACAGGGTCATGAAACTGAAGGCAATGCATGATTAACTTATGAAAGGTTACCTTCACTTCTTCGAAGCTGTTGATAGCCTGCTTGATGTCCCCTACATGCACACTTGATTGAAAGACAACCACAAGCATTTGTGGGTCCAAAAGCTACTTACTGAGAATTGTAGGTACAAGTGGAAGAAGGATGGACGTAGGTGGTTGCTGATCCACTGATGTCTGTGGATTTACTTCAGGCTGTGTATAAATGACCTCTTCATGTGCCTCAACTGAGGGCTGCTCCTGGCCAAATTTTATGTCTTTCGTGACAAGGCCAACCTCTGCATCATCCTTACTATCTTCATAGTGATCAAATACAAGATAAGGTTGTTGCTCATCATCACTGGGATATTCATCAAAAAGGGGTTGTCTTTCATATCTATGATCAGCCTTTAAATCGGTAATTTTATCAGGAAAATAACTGTTAAAAATATATATTTCAAGAACAGTAGTAATCGTTGCTCCTAGTTGTTCATACACATGATTTTCATCAAGACAAGGCTGCTCATGGATATTTGTGTCGAAGACAAAATTATCCATCATCTTTTCTTCATAGGGATAGCAGGTAAAAATTGCCTTACACTCATAGTTGAGATGATACTGACTTTGAATCCTTTCACAAGATTGGAGGTTCTCCTCCACTTCCCCAGCATCCATGAATAACTGAGATAAAGATGTTGATTTCCTTTCTCTCAGGTGAAGGACAAGCTCTAAATGTTGATCCATGACATAGTACACCATGGCAGTAGTCTTTGTGGGTCTAATCTCTACAGACATATTATGATACACACGATAAAATCTCATGTTGAAGACGGAAAGGATTCCTCTTCCCCTCTCCTCAAGGCATTAAAATCATCCCAGTACTGATCAAGGGAATTGTTATCACCCCACCACTTTAAAAATGCATTGCATAATTCAACCCAGGAACCAATGGAGTCAGCTCCCAAACATTTGAACCACACATCAGCATCTCCAAACAACGCATTTGAGAACAATCTCATGGAAACATCATCATGAGCAATATCAAATTGACCAACAAAGTTCTCAAAGGCCTCCACATGCCTCTCAACTGTAACATGAGATTTCCGGGAAAAATGAGGAAGATATTTAAAGAAATCAGAAGGATAAGGATGAAGATGATATGGAAGCTTTAAAGGTTTAAAAAGGTTGTCTCTGATTCTAGTTTGAAAACTAGTGGGTTGAATATGAGGCTTATCACACTGATGGCAAGGCTCAATAGTAACAACAGGATGTGATGAGAGTTGAGGGGGTTGTGGATCAGTTTCAACCTCCTTAGGGCTGCAAGGGTGATTGAGTTCGGGAGGGGTTTCAATAAGAAGCTCATCTTTATGAGTAGGCTGAGTTGAGGATATAATATCATCATCTACAACACAAGTAGAAAGCAAGTCTTCTTCTTCCAAGGATGGATATATAAAGGAAGGCCTATTATTATCTGAATAGACAAAGCAAAGGATAATCCTCTTTATATGCGAAGGGAAAGAGAGAAATGAGCTAATAAACAAGAACAAGATTTCATGGATAAAGATCGTAAATTGATACTTGGTCTTCCCCTTTAGTATGGTCATCTTTCTGTCAACACGATCCTCCCCAGTGGAGTCTTCGATTGTGGAGTCGCCATGTGAATGATATGCAGAACGAGTGTGTCTAGTTTTTGTTCACCATCAAAGACCAGAGTTGATCATTGTGTTCTCCCAAGGGCTACCAGGTGTAGCCAGAAGCATCCATACTGAAACAATGGAGCTGAGACAATGGAGTCGCCAGGTGCAAGCACAATCTTCAATGGTTCTGATGTCTGATGCACCTTCAGAATCAGAAGTTCGTTGTCATTCTACCCATGGAAAACCTTCACTTTTGTCCCCGGCAATGACGCCATAAATGTTAGCACCAAAAGTCACCTCCTGATTGCAATAGAGGTAAGCCCGGTACCCATCAATTTATATGCCACAATTAATAAATTTAAAGGGGGTCGAATGGGTGCAAACTCAAGATAATATCATTCTAACTCAGAGAACTGGACCAACTTGCACAAGCAGGTGAGGTCTTGATTAACTTCTATCAGTAAGTTGTAGTAAGGGTGAGTAGGAGGAAGAACTAGAGAGAAGACTGTGGAGGTCTGCTATGGACATCCGGTCTTCCAACAACCTAAGGAGGAACAACTCATAAAACAAGATCGTCTTGGATTCAAAGTTCAAAGAAACTGAAAGAAATTATAACAACACTATAATCAAACATCTATCATAATACAGTTACAACAATCCATGTGAATCAGTCAATCATGAACTCTCTCAGTATCAGAGGCAAATAAGATGGAAGAAGAAGGCTGACTTAGATTAACCAAGATGTCTCAGATCAAAATACATAACTAGAGAACCAGAGTTCTTCATCAAAATTTTACAATACGGGAGCATTGCTCAACCATCCCCTTAACAAAATATCAAAACTGAGTATTTATACTCAAAACAACTTGCCACCACCAGGAGTGTGGCCTGGCCATAGCAATCAAAGCTGTGTCTGCATCTCTCCTGCCAGTCTGCACTTGCATCCTTCTGTCAGACATGATCTCAGATTAGTATGGGCTTTGCAGGAGAATCTGCTGACAGGGGAACTTTGGGCTGACAGTCTGCCTCCACGACCATCCTTCCATTTATGGGGTGAGACAAGGTTTCAACCACCTCCCCCATTTTCATTAACTACTTTCAACAAGATCGCGCTGAAACCTGACACCGTGAATGCTCCATGAGACATTCATGCCTCCTTCAAGTCAACCTTGACGACTCGAGACCACACAGATTTTCCTCAATTAACAATACAGACGCTTTCGGCCTTAGTGCAACTTCTCTCCATATCTTCATACGACCTCGGACCATGACCTGGGGATCCTATGTGAAATTTCAGGATTTCGCATTTCGGGAGTCTTCACTCCACTTGATTCCAAATATCCCGATGCTCAAATCTGTGAAATAGCTCATCCAGAGCAATGGTCGGATTTGCTTTGAATTTAACAGCTAGGATGCTTGCTCGAAAAACCTCAGCCCCTCGTTGCACGATAGGCGTTTTCCCTTTCTTTATGGCCCTGCTTCCATATGACTGCGAGTTGTGATCATAGACCCAACTCTCAGGCGCATAGCGATTTCACGTTTCGTGAACTCATGTTGTGCTCCATGCTCAAACATGTGAGTCATGAAATCGCGATCTCTTGGATCAGGTATCACGCGTCCCCTTTGATCGGATGACCCAGATGAATATTGCCATTACAGGATCTCGGACCATCGTGACCTCGGGCCATTGGCATTTCGGAACCTCGACTATCGGCATTTCGGGACCACGGGCCATCAGGATTTCGAGACCTCGGCTATTAGCATTTCTCACTTGAGCTTTTCCGAAATGACTTTCTCCATGTTGATCTTGCGCTATGTGTCCTTCTGTAACAGATGACCTATATCACTTCGTGACTTCACGTTTCGCGAGTCCTCATGACTCTGCCCTTTGACTTTTCTGCTCCGCAAGTCAGCGAAATGTTGATCTGTTGCCACCTGTCCCCCGCCTTCATACACCCCGACTTTGGATAAAATGCATAGTGGGTTTTTAAACCCTTTTTCTCGCATGTTCTCCGCCCAGGGGCCAAATCCTTAGGGAAAACACCCCCCTTATGTGATAACAAATTGTATGGGAGGTTTGCAATTAACGATAGGTCAAACTAGTTTTTTATATGATTTTGATTATTATAGATCAAACCTTGTCCATTGGCATGATCATTAACCTAGTTTTTAATAAGATTTTGATTATTGATGTATAATTTGGATCAACGTTTATTTAGATGCTTTGGTACTTTGCAAGAATTTTGCTTCAAACAAGTGCTTGGGTTGGTTAAGATTAAGGGTTTTATTAAACTTGTAATGACCATTTTGGCTAGGTACATTACTCTTCAATCTTTAATGATGGATTAAATTTAGTAATGTTTTCCAAATTTAGTAGCTAAATTAGCTTAGTTTTGGGTTCTATCCTCAACTGTTGACTTCCTAATACCTATACATATTTCCTTTATACTATTGTAGTTTCTTTAAAATTTTCATGTTACATTATAATTATTCATTGTGGTAATATATATATATATATATTCTTTTTCAAGTAAATTTTCACAGGAAACTAAAAGGATGTTTCTTACATTACTGTGTCAAACTCAATGGGATTTGAAGCAAGTATCTGCTTGCATGGAACTAGTCAAATGTCCAACAACATTGGCAACAACAGGTTGAACTGACCCCTTAAACTAACACACATAATGTATGTATGTGTGCACGAGCATGTGCAGGGTTGTACATAACTATGACATCAAGGAATGAGTGAATGAGAGATACTTGTCACTGTTTTTTTCGCTGGCTTGTCTAGCTATTACAGCTTCGTTAACTGATTTAGGATAAAGAAGATTGACCAAATCAGCATAAGAATTAAATATGGATCTTATGGGTTTTATTCATGATTTTTTGCATTTAGAATTATTTAGAATTTCTACATCTCACCTTAATTCTAGCCGGCATGGGTTTATGGGTGAAAACAAATGAAGTGTAGAGCCGTTTTCCAAATCAAAAGGCTAATCAACATAAGAATTAAATTTGGTGCATATTGGTTGTATATACTGATTTTTGCATTTATCAAAGGTTTTTCCTCGTATCATAATTTTGGATTGCACAAATAGAGGCAGATCCTTTCCTATATATTTCGTCTCTTCGTCTCTTAAATTGACCATAATTAAAGCTTGTAAGGCAACATATGGATCTGGAGATTTTGCTAATTTTGTATAGCCGATGTTAATTTTATATTTATTAATATTAACTTTTATTTACTTTTGAGCATCCTCTATCTACGTTATCGATATGTACATTATATGTGTTGTTATTTTAGTTATTAATTATCAAATGCACCTAGAAATTACTAGGGTCCAGTTAATCTATGTATACAATATTAGCCCATACATTCATCCTTCAACTTCTTATGTTCAATCCTGGACTCAATGCAACTTGGTGATGTAAGCACATTCTCTGAGGAATTTTGTATCACAAAGGCAGGTTGTATATCTTGGCAATTTGAGAATCGATAATTTCCTTTAGACTCCCTTGTAAACACAGTTTTTCATTTCATGTAGGAAGCATACAAATATACTTATTGGAGCAGGGATTGCATGTGACCATTGTTTGAATATATTGATGAGGTTTGACACAATATTTCTTAGTCAAGAGTATGGTCGTGGGCCAACCTAAACTTTTGTAGCCAAAGAGGATGATATGGTCATGGGCCAACCTAAACTTTTGTATCCAAAGAGGATGATAGTAATTAATATTAATTGGAATGCAAGATGTCTATATCATATATGAAAATTTGAATATTTGGTCCATCCTAATTAATTTGGATAGGTTATGTCTATATCCTAATCATGTTACTTTCTCTAGTTGGGGTGAGGTTGGATGAACTTCTATTTTCTATGCAATGTAAAATCATAATCTTAATGAGATAATTAATTGATAGATGTATGAAGAAAGAGAATTCAAATAGGAAAATACATAAAGATTTTAGGTAAAGATCCACCTTCAAACCAGTGGTATGAAGAAAGAGAAACCAATTAGGAAAATACATAAAGACTTTGGGTAAAGATTCACCTTCAAATTAGTGGAATTTGAAAGATACAACTTAATGCATATGCATCGTTGTTGATATTATGGTAGCTGCGGGATGTATTAGTCTCCATGTGTAACCTCTGACTAGAATAGAATATTCCAAAATCAAGGGAAACCCTAAATAGATGTGTAGAAACCCTAGAAGACAAGTCAACTCAGTAAAAGAATTAATATTAAAGTATTAGCTTCTAGAAGGACAAGTCAGCCTAGACAAGTGACAAGAGCCACTATAAATAGGAGGTGCTTGAGATCATTTGTACACACTCACTTCACTCACTCTCTCAAGTATAGCGCAAGTTTGGAGCTGTAGCTGCAAGAATGGAAGGTGAATCTTCTTGGGTGATTCTTGGTCTCTCTCTAGTTCTATCTAGCATAAGATATGTGCCTTACCTTCTAGTATCTCTTGGTGGTATTCTTGGTGACATTCTTGGTGGTATTCTTGGTAAGTGCAACTGCAACAACTGCAGTTGAGTATTGTTCTTGTTATGTGGTTTTGGGACTTTCTGTCTNTGGGCCAACCTAAACTTTTGTATCCAAAGAGGATGATAGTAATTAATATTAATTGGAATGCAAGATGTCTATATCATATATGAAAATTTGAATATTTGGTCCATCCTAATTAATTTGGATAGGTTATGTCTATATCCTAATCATGTTACTTTCTCTAGTTGGGGTGAGGTTGGATGAACTTCTATTTTCTATGCAATGTAAAATCATAATCTTAATGAGATAATTAATTGATAGATGTATGAAGAAAGAGAATTCAAATAGGAAAATACATAAAGATTTTAGGTAAAGATCCACCTTCAAACCAGTGGTATGAAGAAAGAGAAACCAATTAGGAAAATACATAAAGACTTTGGGTAAAGATTCACCTTCAAATTAGTGGAATTTGAAAGATACAACTTAATGCATATGCATCGTTGTTGATATTATGGTAGCTGCGGGATGTATTAGTCTCCATGTGTAACCTCTGACTAGAATAGAATATTCCAAAATCAAGGGAAACCCTAAATAGATGTGTAGAAACCCTAGAAGACAAGTCAACTCAGTAAAAGAATTAATATTAAAGTATTAGCTTCTAGAAGGACAAGTCAGCCTAGACAAGTGACAAGAGCCACTATAAATAGGAGGTGCTTGAGATCATTTGTACACACTCACTTCACTCACTCTCTCAAGTATAGCGCAAGTTTGGAGCTGTAGCTGCAAGAATGGAAGGTGAATCTTCTTGGGTGATTCTTGGTCTCTCTCTAGTTCTATCTAGCATAAGATATGTGCCTTACCTTCTAGTATCTCTTGGTGGTATTCTTGGTGACATTCTTGGTGGTATTCTTGGTAAGTGCAACTGCAACAACTGCAGTTGAGTATTGTTCTTGTTATGTGGTTTTGGGACTTTCTGTCTAGTGCACCATCTTTGGAGAAATATGTGCTCTCTTGGTTATATGTTGGTTCTAGTGCTGCTTCTGGAATCATTCTATCTAGCAAAGGTTATGGTGCTCGAGGGTGGTTGCGTGCCTATGGTTGGGTGACAATATTGTGATATTGTTTATGGTTAAACGAGCACATCGAATATTTTAACGGGTTATGGGACCACACTCATGACAAGTCTTGTCAATGCAGAACCTTCCACCTTTGAAGAAGTTGTCAAGAAGAAAGAATGGAAGGAAGCTATGATGGAAGAATATCAATCCATCATGATGTATGGGAAATTGTGCCTAGACCTAAAGGAAAGTTTGTAAATGGGTTTACAAGATAAAGCATGCAGTAGATGGGAGTATCGATAAATACAAGGCAAGATTCGTGGCTAGAGGGTTCTCTCAGTGGGAGGGAGAAGACTATGATGAGACGTTTGCTCCAGTTGCTAGATATACCTCTATTAGAGCCATCATATCTTTTGCAACATCCATGGGTTCGAGTTTACATCAGATGGATGTAAAGACCACTTTTCTCAATGGAGTAATTGAGGAAGAAGTATACATATAGCAACCTCAAGGTTTTGAGGTACACCCGAGAGAAATCCATGTATGTAGATTAAAGAAGGCCTTATATAAACTCAAGTAAGCTCCAAGAGCTTGGTATGCACAAATTGACAGTTACTTGACAAGACTTGGATTTTCCAAGAGTTGTGTTGATCCAAACCTTTATTACAAGGTTGTGAATGATGCACCTGTGATGTTACTACTATATGTTGACGATTTGTTTCTAATAGGTGCAGAGCCTCTCATTATTCAGTGTAAGAGGGAGTTAGCCTATGAATTCGATATCAAGGATCTTGGTCTTATGCATTATTATTTGGGACTAGAAGTATGGCAGAAGTGTGGTGAAATATTCCTAGGGCAAGGGAAGTATGTTGTAAAGATCCTTCAAAAGTTTGGCATGATGGATTTCAAATCCATGGCAACTCCCATGGTGAAAAATCTGAAGAAGTTGAGAGACTGTAATTTTGATCCAGTAAACTCGTCCCTGTACTAGCAGTTGATTGGTTCATTGATGTATTTGGTTAATACTCGGCCAAAAATTTTCTTTGTTGTGAATACATTGAGCCAGTTCTAGGTGGAACCTAGACATGAGCATTGGATAGTTGCAAAACACATTTTGAGATATCTTCGTGGGACACTAAACTATGGTTTGAGATATGCCTCAAACAGTGACGTACAACTGCATGGATTTATTGATTCTCGTATATGTTTCAATTTGGGATCTGCTATGATATCATGGGCTGGTAGGAAACAAAATTTTGTTGCACTCAACATAGCAGAAACAAAGTATATTACAGCTTCTTATGCTTGTACGGAAGCAGTATGGCTCCATAAGCTAGTTTTTGGACTATTTGATCAAGTTGGATTCGACTATGATATATTGTGGTAATCGGAGTTGATTTCAGAGAACCTCATGTTCCATGATAGATCGAAGCACGTTGAGATCAAGTACTATTTTATCTGTGATAAAGTCCAGAGGGGAGAATTGATTCTCCAGTACATCTCCACCGATGAGGAAACAACTGATATTTGACAAAGCCTCTATCCAAGATAAAGTTTACATACTTAAGGGACAAGCTGGGACTTGTGGAGATTGCTCCCTTGGTTGAGAGGGAGTGTTGATCTGTATCATGCTAGTACATCTTAGATATGATGCTTCAACGTCATACTAGTACAACTTAGATATGATATAGATATCTTGAGATGTATCATGTTAGTACAGCTTAGATTTGATACAGATGTCTTGAGACGCATCATGATAGTACAACTTAGAGATGATGCATATGTTTGAGTCGCATCATGCTAGTATGAATTAGAGATGATGTAGATGATACTCCACATCATGCAAGTACAAATTAGATATGATGCATTCACATCATGCTAGTATGAATTAGAGATGATATAGTGGAGAGAATGGTCCTTGTAAACCATTGTAGGGCATTCAACATCTGTTGGGACAATCATTCTTCTAGGACGTATGTTCGGATTAGAAGAATGGTCCATGTATCACTCTATTGAGTGAGTGACTTATGCGAGACACTCTGTAGAGTGCACTAAGTCTAGCACATGACTTATTCAACATCATGCATGAATACTTAGATGGAGTATGGCCTCGAGAGATGATGCAGACAATGATATGATTTGATGTCAGGAGATTCTTGTACTACATGGTGATAGCTTGTGTAATTATTAGATGATTGTGGTGGAGACTATATGTCTCTGGACAATATCTATGTGCTACTATGGTGGATGTATTCCACTAGCAATGATTGTGTGTCACTATATAGTAGTTGTGTGCTACTAGGAGTGGTTTTGTACCACTAGATAACACTTGTGTACTACTATGGATCGACACAGTTGTGATCTATTGGATGGCATTACAGTAATTGTGTGTTACTACTTGATTACCATGTTTTCTAGGCTGGTGTACCAACCAACAATGTTGGAGGTGATTGCCATCTAGATGGATAGTGATGATGATGCTCGTGACTTGATTTGTGTGATCATGAGATAGCCTGTGTGGCTATGATGATTCTACTTGTTGAATGGTCTACAAGACTATGTGAGCCTTTCCCATACCATATGAAATGGATGGATGTGTTGGAGACCATTATAGTTAATACATCCCTAACTAGGAGGGAGTGTTGATATTATGGTGGCTACGAGAGGTATTAACCTCCATGTGTAACCTCCGACTAGAATAGAATATTCTAGAAGCAAGAGAAACTCTAAATAATGTGTAGAAACCCTAGAAAACAAGTCATCTCAATAAAAGTATTAATATTAAAGTATTAGCTTCCAGAAGGACAAGTCGGCCCAGACAAGTGACAAGAGCCACTATAAATAGGAGGCGCTTGAGCTCATTTGTACACACTCACTTCACTCACTCTCTCAAGTATAACACAAGTTTGGAGTTGCAACTACAAGAATGGAAGGTGGATCTTCTAGGGTGATTCTTTGTCTCTCTCTCTAGCGCTATCTAGCCTAAGATATGCACCTTACCTTCTAGTATCTCTTGGTGGTATTCTTGTTGACATTCTTGGTGGTATTCTGATATTTTTGGTGGTATTCTTGGTAAGTGCAACTGCAACAACTGCAATTGAGTATTGTTCTTGTTCTATGGTTTTGGGACTTTGTGTCTGGTGCGCCATCTTTGGAGAAAGATGTGCTCTCTTGGTTATTTGTTTTTTTATAATCCTGCTTCCGAAATCATTCTATCTAGCAAAGGTTATCGTGCTTGGGGGTGGTTGCGTGCCTATGATTGGGTGACAATATTGTGATATTGTCTATGGTTAAATGAGCACATCAAATATTTTAACACATCCTCACCCCAACCAATCTTCCCAACTGAATTAAACCAATATGTCTTATACATCCTCATATCATCTTCTTATCCTAATCAATGCATCATTTGCTATCATATCATGCCAACATGACGAATAGTTTTTTTTAGATTAGACAACACTGATATTAGGATAGGGATCTTACTTAGTATATTGAAGGCAATATTATTGTATTCGTTGAAAAAATAGGGAAAAATAACAACTTAGGTATTTGAATTAATGACTTTATGGATGGAATTCCCAAAGACAATGGCGTTTCTACATTATTTAAGGTTACGATGAAGAAGGCCAAGTTAAATAATCAAAATCTTAGGTAAGAAAGAAGGCTCATCACTTAGTTTCTTTAAATTAAGAAAAGGGAATGTGAAGAAAATAGGTGGTCAAATGGCGCTAAGTCTAACTGGATTAATGGTTGTCTATTACATTTTTATGTGACTCAAATGTGAGTTAAGGTAATTAGAGAAAGTATATAAAGTATTGTGACTAGTGGATCGAGAAAATAAAAGGAAAGAAAGTAAATTCGTGAAATGTGAATTATTTTCCCTTTTCCTTTCAAGTGCCTCATCTAACTTAATTAAGTTAAGCAAATAAGAAAGTGCTAAAAGTAAATATTTTTCATTTTCAATCCCTAACTAATATATAAAAGAGATACACAAACAAGAAAACAAACAAATTTATTTCTTCTTTGCAAATAAAAGAGATGCAAATTTTGCCCTTTTGATGTGATTTGGGAACAAAAGAAAAGTAAGTTTCTTACTTTTTGAGAGTTAATTAATTAATTAAGGATGCAAACATAAGCGTGGACTCTCTTAGACAGAGGGAGTTGATTACATAATTCCAAAAGAAGAGCATGTGTTCATGGATGAAGCAAGGATTAGGAGGGAGCTAATCCTAAATGATATGATCCATTGAGGATTATGAAGTATCTGTCCTTGTTTCCATTGAAAGTAGCAACCATGATAAGCAACACATGTTTAGAAGAAGTCTTCTTCGAAAAGAATCCTTAAAGTATCTTTGGTTGTTCATCTACATCCATGATCCTATGATGAAAGGAAGAAGTTGGAATCTTCAGGGCATGGAATCTACAGAAGACTCCATGGACCCAAGAACTAAAGTGAAACATAAGGAAGAACATGAAGATTCCAAGAAAGAAAGAAAATCCACAACAACCAATTATTATACCGAGAATCTCAACACTACCAGCTTGGTTTGAACCCACTAGAAGAAATCAAGCAGAAGAAATGGAAGTTATGATGAAAAACAATATATGTAAGAAATTGTGAAAAAGGGTTATGAATGTAAGCATTGCGAGATTCAGAACTAGAAGTTCTTTCAGAAGGAGGAAAAGACTATGATAACAACTTGTTCCTGTAAACTAGATATACCTCTATTTGAGCTATTATATCTCTTTCAGTATCCATGGATTGAAGTTTACATCAGTTGGTTGTAAAAGATTGTTCTCCCAATAGAGCATTTGAGAAAGAATCTTATGTAAAGCAATCTCAAGGTTTTGAGGTATACCAGAAAGAGACCCATGTATGTAGATATAAGAAGATATTGTATGGATTCAAACAACTTGATGCAGAGTATCACATATACAATAGAAGCGTGGTGAAAACTTTCTATAACAAAGATAGTGTATTAGAATAGTTACTCAGAAGTCTGGGATGATGGATTGTTAATCCATGGAAAACTCTCATGATGACAAAAGAAGTGTTGAATTCGACCACGATATATATTTTAATTATCAGAGCTACATGAAGCCTTCATAAAAAACTAGTGTTCCATAACAAACCAAAGTAGATTGAGATCAAGCATTACATTCTTCGTGATGAAGTCCAGAAAAGAGAAGTGGTTCTCCAATATATCTCCATCGATGAGAAGATATCAAATATTTTGGTAAAACCTTTGTCCAAGATGAAAAGTTTGCAAGTTGGGGCTCATGGAGACGACTTCCTTATTGAAAAAGGAATAGATTACTCCCAGATTGGGAGGGAGCATTGATGTGTTATTGATTTATGGACAATCATTTTTCAGTTCAAAAAATGGTCCAAGATGAACAATTCCTTTTCAGTGCGGAAAGTGGTTTGAGATTTCTGACGGACATGCATTTTCCAGTTCGGAAATGGTCCAAATCAGATAGTCATTTTCGCAAATGAAAATGGTTCGATATATTGTTGATGTACCATAGACAGTGATTCCCCTTGTGGCTAGTGTGGGGGAATGGTATAGGATAGTCATTCTTCTTGGGAGTCACTATGAGTAGTGGTCAAGTAGAATGGTCTGCCTTGTCAGGCAATCACTCTTTCAAAGTTCATAGTTGTGAGCAGTTTTGAAGAATGGTATGTTTTGGAGGTTGGTGCAGGATAGTCATTTCCATTAGGAGATGGTCTGGAAAGTCATTCCTTAGGGTAGACTCATTCTATCCAGGTTGGACTATGATTAGTGCCGGAGGAATGGCCCAGTTAGGTGAATGGTCCAGGTTCAACAATCAGGGACAAACATTCCCTAAGGCAGACTCATTCTCTCCAGGTTGCACTATGACTAGTGTCAGAGGAATGGCCCAATTAGCTGAATGGTCCAGGCTCATAAATCAGGGACAATTATTATTCTATGTTTGAGAAGTATAGTCCAGATAGCCCATGGATGATGTTTTACTTTCTGAGGGAAGATGCTTTACCATATCTCACAGATGTGAGTGCAAGAATGGCCTAGATGACTCAGTTTATATCATGATATTGTTTCTATGCAGGTTGATATCAGATGATATGGTTGCTATGGAGATTGTATGTCTCTGGACAATAGATGTATGCTACTGTGGTGGATGTGTTCCACTGGTTGTGACTATGTGTCACTGATTTAGTAGTCGTGTGATACTTGGTGTGGTTGTGCACCACTGAATAGTAGGTGTGTACTACTATGGATAGACACAATTGTGTTCTATTAAATGACATTGTTCTGATTGCCATGTAGACTATCAATAGTGTTGAAAATGATTATCAACTAGATGGATAGTCAGTGTGCTAGTGGACAGACATTCTCCAGGCGGATAATAGTCGAGGACATTTATTCTTCTAGGACATATGTCTGGATTAGAAGAATAGTCCTTGTATCCCATGGCGTGGATTCCAACATCTGTTGGAATAGTTATTATTCTGGGACATATGTCTAGATTAGAAGAATGGTTCTTGCATCACTTTGTGGAGTGAGTGACTTATTCAGTATCATGCCTCATTAATCAGATGGAGTATGGCTTCGACAGATGATGCAGTTGATGCTATCAGATGATATTGATAATGATGAGGGTACTCGTCATGAGATAGCTTGTATGGCTATGATGATGCCACCGATTGAATGGTATGTTTGTGCTCAAGACCATTGCTTCCAATACCTCGCTAACTACGAGGGAGTGTTGATATTATGGTAGCTGCGGGAGGTATTAACCTCCACGTGTAACCCTGACAAGAATAGAATATTCTAGGAAGCAAGAAGAAACCCTAAAGCATTGGACATAACCCTAGAAGACAAGTCGGCTAAAGGAAATATTTAATATTGAGTTTTTAGCCTCCATAATGAGAAGTCATCCCAGACAGCTAAGGAGGATCAGTATAAATACAGGATGCTAGATCTCATTTGGCACACATAGCTTGCAACTGCAGAAATGTAAGAGTGTGCACTGCAAAAACTGAGTAAGTGCACAAGTCTGGAGAGTAGTTGCAGTTGCAGTTACTGCAACCTGTATTCTCGATTGCTTGGACTTTCTATTGGTTATGGTTTGGACTTTCTGCCTTGTGTGCTAGCTCTAGAGAGAGGTACACTACATTGATTGGCTATTAGGCCTAGGGTTTGCTTCCAGAATTATTCTTTGTCAAGGTTAAGGGGCTCGGAGGTGGCTTCGACCTATGGTTGGGTGACAATGTTGCTATATTGTCTATGGTTAAATGAGCACACCTATTATTTCTAACAGGCCATAATGTTTATATGATTATTTGGCCAAAGAGACTAGATGCTAAAGGCCAATGTGTCTATATTGTAAACTATAAATCATATTCATATTATTAATAAAGTACACCATTGTTGCAGACCGACCAAACAAAAGAGATGGGGGGCTAAACTCCACTAGAAAGGGAAAGGGGGTTGAGAGTCTAGGAAAAGGGGCTAAGTTAGGGGGCTCAATACTGATGGAATATTATATTAATATTCCTAAAAGGTTAAAGTAGGAAAAGGGGCTAAGTTAGGGGGCTCAATACTGATGGAATATTATATTAATATTCCTAAAAGGATAAAGTATAGATATAACTTTATATACATCCTAAGTTTCAAAAGAGAGTACAAGGGAGCCCCTTGGATGCCATGTGTCATAAAAGGCACATGCATATACATAGTAGGGAGATTTAGTGTATTTCCCATTATTATGGTATTATTCATTCATCATTCACTCATGATTTCCTACCATCCTCTCATCAGTGCTACCATCTGTTCCTGTACCTGGTTTGCTATAGGTGGAAGAAGGAGGTTTTCAGGCCCATGGTCTAAGAGGCGGGTTGTCAGGCCCGTGGTCAAAGAACCGGGTTGTCAGGCCCATGAGTAGTTTCTCTAGGTGAGAAACTACTCAAAATTGTTCTTGGGTGTGTTGGGCAATAGTTATAGGGATTTGAAACTTCTTGTCCGACCTATTGTTGAATCCCCGAAAGGGAAGTAGGGTAGATGAGGTACTGTTGAGCAGAGAAGGGGCACACTTCCTGGGGGTGGTACATGCATGTGGGGAATGTGAGACTGTAGGCTAGTTGCAACAGTTGGGCACCTTGGACCGAGCAATTATGTTGCTTATCAAACCTTAGACTGGCTTAGTATTCTCTTTACCCTGGTAGAGTTTAGCCCTAGATCGGGTGTGACCCACTGTTGAGATTATGAGCAGTGTGGTCTATGGCTAGGAGGGATGTGGAAGGTCTGTATGCAATTGGTGTTTATTTCTTGAGATAAGTGTCTTCGTGTGCTTATTTCAATTACTATGTGTGTGCAATTATGAATTTTCTATCATGGAATCTCTATTGTTAAATTCTATATATGAATTGTTATTATTGAATGCATGTTGTTATTATTTCCGCTTAACTCTGTTCATATGAAAAAATTATTATTTAATTTAATCATATCAGAATTCGTAATTATGTGTGGCGTGGACCAGATCGGGGTTGGGGACGTTACAAGAGAAATTTGTTGAGTTGTTGATAATGGGGACGTTACA
The DNA here is from genome assembly GCA_010110895.2 of Picea sitchensis. Taxonomy (NCBI): domain Eukaryota; kingdom Viridiplantae; phylum Streptophyta; class Pinopsida; order Pinales; family Pinaceae; genus Picea; species Picea sitchensis. The sequence goes on from SNQJ01S0001365.1 coordinate 47,180, forward strand.
AGGTGACTTAAATTAGTATCAGAGTTCATACTTTTAAGTGGCATAGCCTAGCAGGTGGTTGGGGATGTTACAAAGTGGTATCAGAGCCCAATTTTCAAAACTAAGCCTGGATGGGCCGAGTTAGCATAATGTTGAAGCAAAATTTCTTAGAGAATTAATTTAAGGAGTATGTGTGCAACTTGTTTGATTAAATTATTGCAGAAAAATTGAGAGAAATTTCGTGGGTAATGTGAAGAATCGGGTCAGAAATTGATAACAAGTAATTTCAATTTCTTAATGGGAAAAATTTGGGCCTACAGATGGTCGAATTTTTGAGTTTACAGAGCGAACATGACGCACAGGAAAATTTTCACTAAATTGGGAAAAAGCCCAACTTTTGCAACAAAATTACAGAAAAACCATCTAAGTGCGGAAAATAATGGTGCGCGGGAGTGAAAATTAAAATTTGGCGCTACGTGGAGTGAGCTTGTGATGCATGGAAAAATTATGGTGTGTGTGTATGCACACTAAAACTTGGGTGATGCATGATGCAGAGCTGGTGATGCGCATAAAATAATGGTGTGCGGGTGTGCACACTGAAATTTGGCGTTGTGCGGTGCAGAATGGGTGGCGCATGCATAGGGAGGTGTGCGGATGAGTACACTAAAATTTAGCATCGCACGGTGCAGAGATTGTGTCACACAGATAATGTTGGTGTGCAAGATGTGTGCATTGAGTATTGGCAAAGCACAATGTTGGTATGCAGGGCGTGCATGTTAAATATTTGCGCAGTACGAAAATATAATTGTGGGTGTGCACGTAATGTTAGTGCGTAGTGTGTGCGCATAAAATATTGACGTCGCGCGAAAGTAGAATCAGTGGTGCGCAAGGAGTACTGGTGCGTAGTGTGAGCGCACTGAACCTTGGTGTTGTGTGGTGCGAAGCTTGCAATGCGCGCATAATATTGGCGCATGACACAAAAGTTGTGTGTAGTAGATATTGTCGTGTGACACAAAAGTTGTGTGTAGTAGATATTGGTGCCCGACACAAAAGTTATACGCACCAGATATTGGTGTGTGACATAAAAGTGGTGTACGTTGGAGAACTGGTGCATGCGAAGTCGATTTGGCGGTCTACAACATGAGAAAACCAATGATTTTCCACGACATTTGTTTATTGTTTGAAGGTCATCTTTTTGCACGACATTTTTGAGGCCCTAAACAATGTTTTTAGTTACCAAAAAATAGTGCACTCAAGGTGAAGACTTTGCAACTCAAATGAAACAGATCAGTGATAGATTTCTAACGATGTATCCCATTCGTCAAACAAAGTTAGGATGAGTGATTTACAGCGCAAACAATGGAGATTAAATTTTAAGCCCAGTTAACTTTTGAAGGCCATAACTTCATACTCCGGGATCAAATTGAGGTAGGGGAGCAGTCTATGGAAAGATATTGAACCATAGAATGCAATCATGGAGCTAAATTAAAATTATGGGCACAATTAAAATTCTTAAGAGGGCACAGAAGGTACCTATAACATTCAAGGCCAAAAAAATTCTTCAACATGTTGTATCTAGTAGCCCATAACCTAGAAAGAGGTGAAACTTGGAAAGACTGTCCAAAATATGTATATGAAGAATGTTCGACAACACAGGTATTCCAACATAGGACGAACACCTTCAGTAACCACTCACATAACCAAATCAAAGATCAACACACCGATGTTTTCACGTGGTAAAACCCCTATGGGGAAACATCCNCCATATTTCTGTTTCATGGATTGCACCTTTGGTTATTGGTATCTCCACAGTTTTTTGTGGCCACTGAATGCTTCAAACAATACTGACTAATATTGTCATACTTGAATATCCTTATAGCCAACCCTCACACTACGGGCTCGAGCTTCGCAGAACACAGAAAGCTCCAACCTTCTATTACCAACCCTAACACGATGGAAAAGCAAGGTTATAACCGGCGCTCGTGGGTAAATAAATAATAGAGACCGATTACCATTCGATATGGAGTTTACCCGGAACTAGGTGATAACCCTGCTGTCAAAGTAGCAGAGGCAACACTAAGCCTTGGGAGGTTCTTCAGATATTTGGGGAACCTGCCAAGAATTGAGATGGTTAACTGAATAGGAGTCTTGAATCATTCACAAATTTTCAGATGACAGTTTACTGCTGGGAGGAGCCTCAAGTTCTCAACTATATTAGCCCATAGATTCAGAAGCGTTGGGAGGGTCTTGGAAAAAGAAAAATATTTGGGGAACCTCCAAGTCATAGTCATAGTCATAGAAGTTTTGAACAAGACTATTGTCCACCACTTGTGCATGTACAAACAACTGCCACCCTCGCACAT
>SNQJ01S0001365.1:54938-66864 GCA_010110895.2 Picea sitchensis
TGCTCCTTATCCTTATGTATTAATGCTCCTTATCCCCTCCATATACGTAATCCTTTAATTTACCAATTAAATTTATTATCCCTTTTAAATTTAATACCCATGTTATTGAATGTAATAGGTAGTTAATTAATTAATTAATTAATTAAAATTATAACCTTTAATTAATTAATAAGTACTTAATTAATATCGTTAGACCAATCTTTGTTTAGTTATTAACATGTTAGGAAAAATTAATTACCTAATAAATCTTTTACTTAATAATCCCTAAGTATATATTTTACTAGGGTTGTTACAGGGTAGAACTCCTCCTTTAGGGAATCTACAAAGGTTTCCCAAGTGGGTTCTCTCCCAAATGGTGTGGATTCACTTGCGATGTACCTCTCTCAGTAACCTTTTGACCAAGCTCTAACATGGGGAAGGGCTTTAAGGACCATGAAAGTGATCTTTTCACCGTCGAAATTGTTTTGGACAGAGTAATAACCTTCTAGCAGATTCAACCATTTTTCTACAACATCTGCATCTATCTAGACTTCAAATAAGGGGATATCAAAATTGACTTGTACCTTGAAGGGTGTCACACCTATGAAATGGATGCTTTTCGAAGATGCCTTGGCCACTGCCATTGGTAGTCTCCAAAGGATCTGAGTGAATTTTTTCATCATCTTGTTCCTCTGTCACATGAGGGATTCCTCAAGCAACGTATTGAAAGGATATCATGCTCTGTCATCTCCCTTTTCTTCCACCATGGGAGGTTTCTTGGACTGGTGAGAGCAGTTGTCCTCAAGTGAAACTAGCTTGAGACCCAACTCTATATATACTAACCTCATCAGGGACCTTCATGGAGAAACAATAAGGAGCAGACTACTTTGATACCACTGATCCAGATTATTTTGAGAATGTCATGAAGAGAGAAATATAGTAGAGATATAACAAGGAAATACACAAATATATTGCAAGAAACACAAAAATATAGTGAAACCCAACTTCTATTAATGAATAAGAGAGAAAAATAATGTAGATGATGTCTGTGGGATAAATTGATATAAGTTTATAAAATTTCGTAGGCATGTAAGACACTAGGACTTCCCGAGTGGTCACCCATCCCTGTACTACTCTAGCCCGAGTGCACTTAACTATAGAGTTCTAATGGGATCCACTGCATTAATGCTGTGTTGTAGGTATGTACATAAGACGATAAGGAAATCATTACATGACGTTTGTAAGTACCAAATGAAGATAGCATTACATTCCATTCCCCATAAAAAGGGTGAATATCATGGTTTATCAAAACCATAGGCTTGAAATGTTGATTCAGTGGAAAAGTTGGATGGCCATCGATATCCACCCGAATCACCTCATTCATGGAATGCACACACAGGTTGGCAAGATCACTAGCTTTGATACCACTATAATATCCCCAATAGAAATATGGTAGGAGAATAATGGTTTGTTGTTCTTTTATGTGTAGTTGGTTATATATTTAGTCAAACATATTCATGATAAAAGTGGAATGTTGTAATTTAATCTTTACCATATGGTCATTCCGTCAAACATATCACAAACAGTAAAATGCTCAAAAATATGGAAAACCCTCATGGAATTATTATTATGAATGGAATTTGATACAAAGCAATAACAGTGTTTAGGTGGCTGCTCTAGCAGTTGTAAAACAATTACCAACACTACAACTTACAAGCAAAACCTGATGTAGATGCCAAAGTCTTATTCAAGAGATGCTACCAATTGAACCAAAGCCTCCCTAACCTCACATGATCTACACTAGTGTTGTCTTTTCTGCAAATGGTCTTCCAAATCCTCACAAACCTGACCAAAGATCATGTTGTAACCACAAACCCTTCTTACAGAGATCCTCATTGGATGAGGTTGAGCATCATGCGGGGCCTCGCGTAACCAATGGCATTCAACTAGCGAGGGTGCCTCCAGAAACCCTCCTACAACAAATTGTAGTCCCCAAATATCCTCGTGGGACAAACCTGGGAAACTGGTGTGGCCTCATAGAACCCTCATCTTCAACCAACGAGGATGTCGTTGATAGGCCTTCAGAAACCCTCCTGTACCTGCAAAATTGGGATCGATCTCCTTCGGCAAGTTTCATAAAATCTTCTGCACAAGCCGATATCTCTCCAACTAAAAAACAAACCCAAATTGAAGCTCCAATGAAGATCCCATATGGATCCTCCTTCTTATATAGCTAGTGTGGATATTGCACCACCAAAACCAAACCAAAAGTGGAATGGTTTTGTGAAACCCTAACAAAATAGTGGCTCCAAGAGCACTCCAAAATGAGAGGTCAAATCATAATACCCAAAATGAGGTTCTACACCTCCTTTTATCCTTTTTCTATGCCTTCTAGAACTTTCCCCTTTTTAACCGAATCAAATGTGACCCTTATCTCCCCTTTACTTTTACTTTAGATTAAAAGTCACTTTAATAATGTTCAAGTAACTTATTAATCTAAAGTTACTTTATTTCTCCAATGTCACTTTAAATACATAACATCTCCTAACTAAGTGACATTAAATGACCCCCTTTTTACTCCTTTTTCTCCATCAACAAGCCACATAAGTCCCTTCTACTGCAAAATAGGGGAACCCAAAAATTGGGACATGACATTCGCATAGGAGGCAAATTAGGCATCCTCTTATTAGTAATTTTCCTCATGCTTTTGCACTTTTGTTTTGTTTTGGTTTTAGTATGTCAAGGAGCCAAGGGTTGGCTTCATGAATCTATTGAGTTTGTTGGGTGATGGAGGTGGTTTCTGGGAGAAACTTTATGTTGCCTCGCTATCTCGAACACCGTTTTATCAATGTCTCACACATTTTTGAGCCCCTACTCTCAAGTTGGTTCTGAATCTGGTCATTGGCATCAGCATGTCCCTCGATTTCTATGTCTTTGGATTTTCCTAAGTTGGGGTTGTGCTCTCTGTGGGGTTTTCATATTCTTTTCCTCATCGTAGGGGGTGAGGTCAATCTTGAAATAGTTTCGTGAGGTTTTCAAAGGCAAAAGGCATAGTCAATTCCTTGTTCTTAAAAGATTGGTATCGATTTGGTTTGTGGACTCTTCTTCATTACTGTATCTTCCTTGTTTTAGGGTCTTGGTGGGGTCTTATATTAGGTTCCTTGTGTGGGAGGTGGTCCTTCATTTCATCTTTGTCTCGAGAAGTTTCATGTTAGTCTCTGGTCCTACTATGTTTGCAAGTATGAAACCTAATGGTGGACCTGTATATAGCAAGGGAAGCACTTGCAAAGGTACTCCCTTAGATCCTAAACCTTCCCCTCCTTTCAAAAATATGAGGAACCTGACCAAGGCCCAACTTGATGCGATGAGGACTAGAGTCAAATTTCAAAGTTTGGATTCTTGATTTTGGATATTCTCATACTAGAGGTAAAAAAAACTCAAACTAAAAGAATTGTACTGGATGAACCAAGTGTTTATTGCACAAGTTGTTGAGGAGAAGGGTAGACAACAACATGCCATAATGGACAAGCTACATATCATGGATTAGAAATTTGATTCTCTTTGTTGGGAGGTATTCAATATTGAAATTCTAGTCAACATTCTTGCAGACTTTCAAGACACTCCCAAAGAAAACACAAACCTTTCCCCAACATATGAGGCCACTCCCTCCAACCCTATCTTGGTTGATGAGGAGCCAATGGAGCGAAACAACAAGGGAGGTTGCCTGAGGTAGGAGCATGGGCCCTCAATATAAGTTATCTCATTTATCTTGGTTTCTACAGAGGGTGAGCATCAACTGCCTTCTTCATCGTTGTTTTTATGTTTGTTTTTTGGTTTATGGTACTAGGATAATAAGGTAGTATGTCAGTTTACAGTAAGTATCAAAGACATTATAATTTTTTGCATGATGAGAACAACGATAAAGTATCACCCTTGTGGTCCTAGTTTCCTAGGTGGCAAGCCACAAAGAGTGATGTATGTACTCTTTTTTATATCATACTAACATTAATGCCAACTAGTTTAAAATAATAATAATAATAAATTAATTCACATAAAATAAACAATTAAATTTATATCATATTTACATATATTGTAATTCAAAAACCGTATTTATAAATTAAAATAACAAAACCTTAATCCTTTTTAATCAATGATGTTCTCATCTTCTAAAGTAGCTTATTTTCAAAGAAATATTATATGCATGAGAGACACTTAGGGACCTTTGAAGATTTTTTTCGATTACAACCTTCTTTTTACACAGTGGGAAAACCCATCATAACTCAGTTGTCAACCAATATTGAGGATGACCATCACTGGTTGTTATCCGCAAATGTAGGGAAAACCCTCGAGTACTTCCCCTCATTTTGAGAATGATACCCAGGGTAAGCCCTAGAATCTTCAAGGCACAAGGCCAGTCAACAACGAGGCTAGAAGCTATTACAATAATATGCTCATTAAGAGATCAACATGTCACTTGTGGGAATTGAACCTCAGTGGGGAGGATAACAATCATTCCTCCCAACCATCCAAACTAAACCCAATTGAGCTATTTTTTAATAAACGTAATTTAAAATATATTTAAATAAATCATACTTCAACCATCCTTATTTAGAGGAAGAAAGAAACTAAAACCCTTGAATACTGTATATGAAAACAAGCCCTTAGCAAGAACCTTAATAGTTTGGAAACCATCACTATAGACAAACCTATAACTTTAGATTTACTTCCATTACATTATTAAATGTGTGCAAATTATAAAGATTTTTGTATAAAAGATTAAAGAATTGACTACAAGAAAAACACCTTATAGCGGAACTTGAAATTTGAGTAAACGTGTAAGGAGATAAGTAAAAGATACAATGAAAAGAAGTAGTTTTCTTTCTTTCCATTCCAAAATTCATAACTCTTATTTTATTATTTTAACAATTATTTTATTATTTTCCTTAGGAAACCCGTTTTAGACCTCAAATTTCCCCTAATTCTTGTGATTATTGAAAACCTTAATCTACAAGTTCAAGTGGAAAGAAATGTCCAACCATCACAAAAATTATATCATAATCAGTGTTCTTGGATTCAACCAAATGGTAATGTAGATAGGTGGAGATCATACTCAAATAATCTTAATCACACATTGCATGGGAACATGATGTGCCCAAGTACCAAAGACACATCTTCCACCTATATTCATGGAAATCCATTGCAACTTCAAATATGGTCATTGCAATTCACTAAAAAAAAAAAAAAATGAGCTTGAGCATTGATTAAGCAATGAGCTTCTCTTGCTCTAGCTCTTTTGATTTGATTTTTAATCATCCTTCATGTTTGCATGTATTCAAACACCAAATCATTCATGTTACTCTTTGCTTCCCTAAACTCCATCTCGCCAATGACTTCACTTAGTGTATCAATGTAAGAAATCCTTGATATTGCATGTATTCAAACACCAAATCATTCATGTTACTCTTTGCTTCCCCAAACTCCATCTCGCCAATGACTTCACCTAGTGTATCAATGTAAGAAATCTTTTTTCTTCTCGAAGATGGCAATGACCTAGTCCCTCATAAATCCTTTTTCCTCTTAAAGATGGCAATGACCTAGTCCCTCATTGCCCTGAATGAAGATTGATGTGATGGTTTCTATTTATTTATTAAAAATATATATTTTATAATTAACTACATTTTTAAGCAATTATAGCTTTTCACTATCACTCAACGTTGAATATTTATTAATTAAGGTTGTCTTTATTCCTTGCCCATGCATAGCTTATAATTATCACTTATCTTTGTTGAGCACGCCAACTACAATTTCAATCAATGATAAAATCTTTATTAACTTTTGTAAAGGTCAAGATTTTATCGTAGATACCTTCTCCCCAACGTATTAAACATATAAATCCATTTTTTATATTTAATTCATTTTTTATATTTAATTATAACTATACAATTATCACTTATCTTTGTTGAGCACGCCAACTACAATTTCAATCAATGATAAAATCTTTATTAACTTTTGTAAAGGTCAAGATTTTATCGTAGATACCTTCTCCCCAACGTATTAAACATATAAATCCATTTTTTATATTTAATTCATTTTTTATATTTAATTATAACTATACAATTATCACTTATCTTTGTTGAGCACGCCAACTACAATTTCAATCAATGATAAAATCTTTATTAACTTTTGTAAAGGTCAAGATTTTATCGTAAATACCTTCTCCCCAACGTATTAAACATATAAATCCATTTTTTATATTTAATTCATTTTTTATATTTAATTATAACTAGGGAATCATTTCAATCAATTTTTTCTATTTAATTATCAATAAAGATTTAATTCCATATCGACAAATAAATAATCAACATATTAAAAATTTGTTCCGTTTTGGGTTTGCGTTGTGGGCTTCACATCTCACAGTGAGAGAGAAGCCTCCAAAAATAGGCGTATGCCGCTGTTGGTGGCCAAGACACGGTATTCTTTAGTAAAAGGCGAAAGAATAGTTCGCTCTGTCTTGACCACACGGCTCCGTAATTGTAACTTCCAATCCCCTGCTCATTTGTATTCCTGTCTTCGTCTCTTCTCCATCTCATAATGAATGTGGGACAATTGATTAAGCATTTTCTACTTGTAATTATTTGTAAATGGTATTTTTATAAACTTGTTGACATGGATTAGTACATCTAACTAAAGGGGAACAAGACTAATTCATCTAATTTAAGGAGATTCAAATAAGATATTTGTTTGCATAGAATTAACTTAAGTTTTAAGTTCAACGACATTGGCAATAATGGGTTGAGTTAACTCATTAACCTTGTGAATCACTCTTTCTATCAAAGTGACATTTAATTGTTTTGAATCTCAATCGACGAGCTCAAAAGTATATAATTAAATTATCGTTTTATTGCATTCATTCTTAAGTGGATCAATATGCACCCAACAACAATGTGTTTAATGTTGTTGCTCTTAGGATGTAGACTATATTCAACGGTCTATATCTGAGAAGAAATAACTTTAAATGCACTGCTCTTGGGTGCATAATTTTTTACCATTCCTAAAAACATCATGAATATGAACCCATATGATTTCTTGCAAATAGTGTGTAATAAATAATTAATCAGGATTGATATTACACTTGATGTAGACCTCCCAAACCATGAGAAGGTAGATACCTAATAAAAAAAAGTCGACCTCACCAACACAAATCACTCACTTAAACTAAATCAGCGTATATTAATGTGATTTAAAATAGTCAATCAAAGTATCTACAACAAACTTGATTTTGAGTATTGAGATCCACACCACAACCAAATGATTTTTAAATACTCAAATTTAATATATTTTTAGATACTCATTTGCATTTAAAAACATAAGAAGTTGGAGAAAAATATATCCTAAATTATAAATATGTGTTGATATTCATTATCAACCGTACTTATGGAAGATATCAAGTTGAAGGCATGTTACAAAACTACTCTTTTTTTATAAAGTTGTTCCATAGCTTCTTCTTTTTTCAAAATATTGGACCTTCATATCTTACTAACATAGCATTTAATACCCCGAGATGCAGTGTCAAAGTGTTCCACACGTCCAGGGGAGAAGACAACGTCCACCACCTTTCCACGAACCCTGTGATCGACACCTACAACCTCCCTCTTGCCTTTATTATACCCTATGAGCTTTGCAACACTTCAATGCTACGTGATCCTAACTAATTGCTTTGGCGCACCTTGCATTGGTTTCTTGTCCTGACGATGGAGGAAGTACATCGATCAGTCCTTCTGCATGCGTGTGCACTTACTCCCCAGTTTCCTTCTTATGACGATGCTCCTCTCTCCAGTTTGCATCCATCGTTCTCTCATGTCTGCCGCTCTTGCACTCTGTCAGTTTCTCTGGTTCCCACCTTTGTCTCCTTGTTCGCACCTCTGCCTCACCCTCACGTACGTTTGGTTATGCCTCAACTTCACAAAAAAGCCAAAGAGAGGCCCTCTTTAGCACCAAAACAAAGCATCCATGGCCAGTCGACACCTGCCTATCCTCGCTCCTGCGCTTAGCTCCTGCCCCCTTCATCCACTCAGTCCTCCCCATGCCAAAGTGGTCTTTTGCCTCTGTCATCATCGTGGGCTTGTAGGGTTGAGTTGTTTGATCTACAGGGTAATTCTCAGGGCTTTGCTCCTGGCCCACTCCTAGATTTGGCCTTGAATTCACAGCCTGCCCTTGCACACCCAACAAATCCACCACCCTTCGCTCCCTTGCCACCACCATATTCCCCCCCGTTGCCACCTTTTGTGCCTTCACTAGAGGAGTTCAACGCTCAAACAAAAGAGTTCCATGTACAATTGGAAGCGTCGTCGAGCCAAACTCTTCTCCTCTCATACTGTGCTTCGTGCCCAGGACTCGGAGACTCAGTCTCGATTCTTCAAGATTTGGTTTTTGCAGTTAGTCAAGACGTCGACAACCTCTACTTTTGGTTGGAACACTTAGACCAACGCACAGAGCAAATTGAATCTTTGTTTGCGACCATGCTCCGCTCCCTGCACTCACTAGCATCGGGCACCAATGCCCCAACATATTCAGGGGCGTTTCTTGCTCCATATATCCAAGGGGCTAATGAGAGAGATGTGGACAAGCACGTTGGGGAAGACGAGATCAATTGAGAGCATCAAACACCATGACAGTTGGCAAGCGCACATGTGTCAAATTGCTTGCTTTATTTTGACAAATGTTAGTTGTTTTTGGGAGATTCTTCATAGGCGATCGGAGTCTAGCACTGTCAATCTTTTGAGATTGTCAGAAGATAGTATTTTTTGTTTTACAATATGCATGAATGGTTCGGTCGAATCGATTTCCCCATGAGGCAATTCAAAGAAGTATGTTTAATTTTCAGTGGATCATAAAGTCAAGAGTCCAACTAAGTTGGTTTCCCTTCGGGGCAACTCAACACAGTCAAACCCTGATATCACATTCGATATTGTAATTTTACTCGATAAAAGGTAATATATAAATTCTTACTTAAGAAAAAACACAGCATTTAATAAACCACAAAGAAAAATGTTATAGTTTATTAATTTTTAATTAATAATATGCAAATTTATTTTAAGTTGGTTTAAAACTAATAAATCTATATTTAAAAAACTCATAACATATCATTTAATAAACCAAAAGAATGTTATAGTTTATTAATTATTAATTCATAATATGCAGACTTATTGTACTGCCTCCCAGGCAGTATACATAGTGATGAGTTCACTTTGACTACTCTATTAATTTGGGTTGACTTTAAAATTTTTCTAAAAAACTTAATGTGTAACATAACAAATTCAAAATTTTATGTTTTAATATGTAAAAAAACTGAATTTTCTTACATTTCATTGGCTGATAACTTTATAGTGTTATTGCAGCCTTCACGTATTTCGAGATCAGAATTAACTCAATGACATGACAGACTGAGTAAGGGTAAGTTGAATTTATATTTTATATTTATATTTAATACTTTTATATTTTTATTTAATAATTTATGGTCTTGTCTGCCAGCCAATAACTTCTTACTCGCGTTGTGTGGCCTCCGAAGATAGAAAAGGGTGCTCCCCATTTGTATTTAATTGGACTCCCATTCTGCCATTCCCTGGTCTTGGCTCTGGCCCTTACTAAGCTAGCTCTAGTCCTGATTCCTCATCCTAACCTCAGTGGTCCGTACCAGAAAACATACCTGCTGCCCTGTGAACCGTACCCATATGTACCAGCCCTGACCTTACTTAACCTACAATATTATATCTTACCGGACCAGACCTTACAAAGAGCAGATTGTATATATATAGTGGGCAATTGCTTGCATAATATATTTAACTAAGTTTTCATGGCAGGCTGAGGAGGCAGTACGCGCAGCCTCGCTGCCTTGTTTTAAGTTGGTTTGAAACTAACAAATCTTTATTACAAAAGCAACAACCATAAGGAAAATTAAAAAATTTCACAAAGCACAAAACATTTTTAATATTTGAGTGAAAAAAATGATATCATATTAATTTAAGGGCTTGCACAACCCCCCAAAAAAAGTGTTCAAACCTAATGTTTTCATAAATAAAGATTAAAAAAAAAATGTTAAAAATCGATTTTCCCATAAATAAAGTTTTTAATTAAAGTAAATATGATAAAAATGCTTAAAACTAATTTTCAAATTATTAAACACATTTTCATGAGATCTAACAGGCTCTCACAGAAGATTCCAAGGGTTGGTTTTAGGGTTACAGTTTAGGCAGCGAGAAGAATGGTGAGTAGAGGGGGAGGGAGCGAGACTCCCTCCAACAAGTAGGTAGTGGTGGATAGAGGGAAAAATCCACGCAGTGTAGGGTTTAAAGAACCTCTGACAGGGACCTCGGGATTTGGGCCAGAGCATCATAATAAGGACAACCAGAAAAAAAAAGAACGAGTGGGGGAGGAGACCAAGGAGGCCCAAAGAAGTACGTCATAAGTGACAAACCCAAGTGGGGGAGGAGGGAACAACCCATGCAAACCAAAAACAACGTTAATCCCAAAGTTTGTTCTAGAAGATCCCCAGACCCAACTCTTCAAAGATCAGATGAAGACACACGCCCTAATCTACAAGTTTATGGGCATGTGGCCTACAGAAAATACCATGTGTAGCTGGATAAAATACCAATGGAAGCCGAGTGGAGAAGTAGACCTCCACCTGGGATCGAAAGGTTTTTTTACAACATTCTTCATGAATTTAGAAGACAGAGATAAGATCTTTGAGGGGGGACCATATTTCCATGCCTCGGTGGGATTGTACATGCAACCTTGGAAGGAAAACTTCTCCCCAGAAAAGGAGACCTTTAAATGCATCCCAATCTGGCTCTGGCTATACTAGTCCCTCCCGTTGGATTACTGGTTGTCGTCCACCTTCGAAGCCATAGGGAACAAGCTGGGGAAATATGTCAAGGCGTCTGATGCAACATTAAAAGGGAAGTATACATCCTATGCGAGAATCTGTATAGAGATGGATGTCTCGGGGGCACTCCCAGAGGCGATCAGTCTGGAGTTCAGGGATGAGGAATGGATCCAAAGCATAGACTATGAACAAATCTCGTTTAGATGCAGAAGGTGTCATGAGCACGGGCACCTACTAAGAGAATGTCCGCTAAACAAAAAATCGAAACGGGAAAACTCAAAACAACACCAGGATAATGATGTTTTTGTTAGGCCAAACCATAAAGGCAGAGGAAATAAGAGACAAGGCAAACCCCCCACAATGAGCAACCCATAATCGAGGAATAGATTTGAAGGACAAGGAAATAAAAAACAGGGGGAAGAGGAGGAACATAAAGGGAAAAAGGAAAGGGAGACAAACGAACATAAAGCAAATTAGACCACAGAGAATCAAAACCCTCAAGGAAATAATGGGCACAACAAGGGAACAATCGAAGAAGGAGACATAGACACAAATACCTGAATGCAGGAGGTCGATGTGTTGAAATAATGTAACTGCGAAGAGCATTCTTATTATTATTTTATTCACTAGATTAAATCCCCATTGCGGATTAATCATGTCATTATTATTGTTATTGTTATTGGGTTAATCCCCATTGTGGATTAATCATGTCGGTAATTGTATAAGGACCAAATCCCCTTTTGTGGATTGGTCATCGGACAATTATAAAGGGCAGAACAAGAAGTCAGCCCCAACAATTACTATTGAAGACCTAGAATTAATTAAAGGTGGGTTTACCCACCCAGAGTGAGAGGTCGGCCCTGCTAGTGACACCCTCTCACACGTGCTAGTCTTGTATATATAGGAGGCTAGTGCCTCACTTCAAACACACAACTCACTTGCTCATTTCTCTTATGAGGGAAGCTGCAATTACTAGAGAGAGGAGAAGAAGAGTGGTGCATCTCTTGGGGAGGACTATCTGTATTGGTTTGAGTTATCTCTTGAACATTGTATAAGCTATTT
>SNQJ01S0001365.1:66914-79614 GCA_010110895.2 Picea sitchensis
AAATGTTGTGTCTCTTGTGAATGTGTATTTCTCAGTGATCTTGTTCTTATTATGCTCTTATCTATTAAAATGCAAAGAACTATAATAATGGCATAAACATTAACACGATGGCGATTCGGAAATGACACCAAGCGAGGTTGGAATAGAAGACCCAAACCTAAGAGATATCGTGTAAAGGGAAGGGATAGACCTCTCGAATATACTGGAACAATGGAAAAAGCAAGGAGTCGACAATATACCAATGGATAAATTGGATCACATCCAATACCTCTTCCTTTTGAGGGAGGAAGAAAAAACCAGAGGAACCAAGCACATGCATGGAGAAATAGGAAACTTGGGTATCAAAATAGGAGACAATCAACCACAACACTCACCAAAGTAGGCAAGACAGAAGAAAGGGAGGAAATCAAACAACGTATCCCTACAAGATTTAGGAGCGCTTCTGATAAATTCAGGTAAGATCAAAAAGCTCTTTCCCAACACTCCCCACATGTTTAAAATGAAGATTATAACTTGGAACATAAGGGGCCTAAACAACCCTAGAAAACAACGAAACATAAAAAATAGACTGAAGATGGAACAACCAGATATATGCTTCGTTCAAGAGACCAAATGGAATATGGACATAATGGAAGTAATAAGTAAGAAGTACTGGAATAAGTACAATTCTCTGACTATAGATAGTCAAAACATGATGGGAGGCATCCTCGCCCTCAGGAACCCAGAATCGGTGAATCTAATCTTAGCAAAAGCCACTAGGCACTCATTATCTGTAAAAATGCAAGTGATAGGGAACACGAAGGAGGTCACATGCACTAATGTATATGGACCCTAGATGTTAGGAAGATAAAGAAGAATGCTCCTAGACCTAGAAAACCTAAGGGAGCAGAACAATAACCTTCATTGGATTCTGGCAGGGGACTTCAACATTATAACTACTCTGGCTGAGAAAAAAGGGGGCAATAGAAGATTGGACAGAGATGCAAAAGAGTTCACAGCTTTCATTGAAAGAACATAACTAGTGGACATTAGGACTAGTAATGGGCCTGGAACAATAAAATAAATTTACATCACCAAGTGGCCACAAGGCTAGACAAATTCCTAGTCTTGAAATCTATAATCTTGCAAGGTTTAGCTCTGGAAGGCAACATCCTCCCTCGAGGGGGATCAGACCATTGGTTGGTGTGACTGGAGGTAAATTTTTAGGCAACACCAAAGAACAAGCCTTTCAGATTCGAGAAGTTATGGATTGACCACCCAACATTCAAGGAGAACATTAAAGCTTGGTGGCAAGGGGAAATCTAGGAACAAGGGACAAAGATGTTTAGACTTCAGAAAAAAGTCAAGCACATAAAGGAGAAACTTAAGAAGTGGAACAAAGAAGTATTCGGAAACATAGATCAAGCAAAAAAATTGATAGAGGCAAAAATGGAAAGGCTGCAGGAGCAATGCATTCAAGAAGGCTACAAAGAGGAAAGGAAAAAAGAGGAAAACCAATTACTCCAGGATTGGGAAGACGGATGTAAGCAAGAAGAGACCCTATGGAGACAAAAGTCCAGGGTTCAGTGGCTTAAGGAAGGGGAGAGAAATACCAAGTTCTTCCACAGATCAACTATCACGAGAAGATCCCATAACAAAATTTTGAAGATTTGGGATCAGGATGGGATAGAGAGAGAGTCCCACCAAGATATTGAAAACACTATGGTCAAACACTTCCACGGGATAGCCAAAGAACCCAACCTGGACAGGATTGAAGCAATCCAGAAGATTGTAAGGCACATCCCTAAGTTGGTAACGAAGGAGCATAATGTCAACCTTTTCAAACCCATATCAAAAGAATAAGTCTACCTAGTGATTTAGGAGATGCCAAATGGAAAGGCCTCAAGCCCATATGGCTTCACAGTGGAATTTTTTAAAGCTTGTTGGGATGCGGTTAAGTATGATATTTATGGAATAGTGGAGGACTCTATACGCTCAGCCTCAATCTTGAAAGCCCTGAATGCCACGATGATCACTTTGATCCCAAAATAAAATGAATCCAAAAATCTTGATCGCTATCGAGCGATTGTGATCCTACAAGCAATCCCGACCTATCTTGTGTCGGTGTTTCCAGCCCCAAAAGACATCTTACAAAAAATTAGAACAATCCAGAGAGACTTCCTATGGAGAGGAGATGAGGACAAAAATAAATGGGCTCTGGTGGCGTGGGACAAATTGTGTAGACCAAAGAAAAAAAGGGGGCCTCGGGCTACAACACCCACAGATTACCAATGATGCCGACGGGGAAAAATTGTGGTGGAAATGGGTAAAAACAACTTGACGCCATGGGTTAAGTTGTGGAAAGCAAAATACGCCCCAGAGGTCAACCCCCAGGAGAGGATTAGGTTCATGGGCACAGGGGAAGGTTCAACCATCTGGAATCTTGCCTGGAGAAATAAAAATTGGATACAAGGTCACAGTTTTTGGGAAATTAGGAATGGGAGAACAACGAGATTTTGGGAGGATGCTTGGCAACATGAACCCAGAATGGAAAACCAGGACAGAGAGGTTATCAAGCAAGAGATGATTCAACAAGGGAAAACGAAAGTCTATCAATACTGGAAACAGAGGGAGGAGAATGCCAAATGGAGAATTTGGGACAACATAAATCCACAAAATAGAGCTCAGGGAGGCCCAATGGTAAATAAGATTGAGGAGGATTTGGTTAAGAGGAAAATTTGGGTCTCAGAAGAGGAGGACCAATTAATATGGGGAAGGAAAAATGGAGGGGAATTCAATTTAAAAGAAGCTCAACACTATATAGCAGGACAAGACCAAGAAAATCCCGAACCCCACTGAGAGAGGATCTGGAAGTGCCCTCAATGGACAAATATTAAAGTGTTCAAATGGTTAATCTTACACAAGAAGATATTGACCTGGGAGAACCTAACAAAAAGAGGATTCATTGGACCTTCACGTTGTTAGTGGAGGTAGAGAAGAACTAGCAAAGTAAGCAAGAGAGGCTTATTGCGCAATTCAATCTGTTCCTGAGATACGTCCACGACCTGGACATAACACTTGCAGATGGCCAAGGAGGACTAACGCAGATCCAAAGAACCGACGCAGATCCAAAGAACCAAAACAGTCTCCCCAAAGGAGGACAACAAAGGCCAAGCGGGTGGGGTGACGAACCACTCCCAGGTGCTCTAGCGCTTTTTAGTTTTTTGGTTGTATTTTCTTTTGTCTATACCGACAGTCATGCCCAGGAAGTAGTGGGGTGTAAGGTAGAAAGTGACAGTCTTTGGTAGTCTTTTCCAAAGCCAGACAAATATGCCCAGGACTTGGTTGTTTAGATAGTTAGCATTCTCTTTTTTTGGCTATGTTTCTCATACTTTAAAGAGAGGACGAGTCTGGTTTCCAGTTTTTGTAGACTAGTTACCTCTAGACATTTTATTAAGAACAAGCAATAAAGGTCTTCTGATTTGATTTCCTTTTGACAAACCAAGACCCCATTTTGTATCATATTTACTACAATAATATAATGTTCTACTCTAATTTACAAAAAAAAATTCAAATTATTAAATAAATTAAAAAAATAAATATAACTAAATTATTTAATAAAATATATATTAATTTAAAATAAATAATTTATTTATACTCAAACTATTTTTATAAATTAAAACACCACTACCTTAATCTCTCCATATTATTTTTCTCATCTTCTAAACATGCCTTTGTATAAGGACCTTTGAAAGCCTTTTGTATTACAAGTTTTTTTTTTATATTAAAAACAAAATTGTAAATTAATTTTCATTAATTTATAAACTTTATCTCAATAAAAATCAGTTCCTCTCTCTCTTTGTTAAAAACTTAATTTTTTTCTGGCAATTAAAGTGGCTGCCATATAATTTATAGTTTTTCACTTCTTCACACCCATTAAATAAATTTGAAAATTGATATCATTCTTGACCTATAGTATTATCACTTTTCTATTTTTTAATTTCCTTTTCCATTACCATCAATCTCATGAATGTTAAATTTGAAAATAACCTTTTTAATTAAAACCTTTAATAATTTATAAGTTGGTGTTAGTTCTTTGTTTCATTATAAATTAATTATAAAATTAAAAAAATATATTCAATTAACTAAAATGTAAGAATATTTTTTTTAAATTTTTTATATACAAAATTGTTTTAAGTTTAGAAAATGACAACACATTTTGTAGTTACATTATGAGGAAGGTTTCTCAATCATTTAGCTTTCTGTATCTTAAAATGCTTGACAATTTTATGTTTAAGTATAGAATCTTGTAAGGTGCTTTAGGAGACTTGTAACGATTTTTTCACTGACTTGTAATCATTTCTCTACTATTGACTAAGAAATAAATTTGTGTTTGATGTCTACTTTATCATTCATTTTATTTTTATTTATTTATTTATTTATTCTATTTTATATTAATTCATTTACGCAAGCTTTATTCCAACATATAAATAGTTATTAAAAATTTGATATGTTCAACTAATCAAGATCTATCCCAACATTTAAATCATTATAAAATATTTGATATATTCAACTAATCAAAGTATAAAGAAAAAATGTTTGATGTTTTTTCTTTAGATCCTTTAAATTGCATTAAATGAAAAATTTCATATTTTTTTATTGAATTTTATGTTGTTTAAGTCAAATAATAATACCCACTTGAGTTTTTAAGTATTATTTGCTAATGTCGTAGTCTAAACATTCTATGAAATGATTTTTTTTCAACGATATTTTGTAGGGACATTTGTCCGAAATTCGATGAGAAATTGTTAGATCTGCATATTTGAGTAATTATTTATGTTTAATCCGAGTGTTCTAGGGGTTTTTCGACATGCTGAATCTATTTCTACATTTAAAAATGGATTTTAAATAACAAAAAAATAATGATTTCGTACAAATTTATATTACCAAATTTCGACGAAAAAAATCATTTTATATAACAATTAAACGACACCTTTGCTAAATACTACTTACTAACTACTAGAAAGTTACCTTGTTTCATGTATTGTTATCATTATAAACAAAATATAAAACCTCAAGAAACATTACAAATACCAATATATTAAATCAATATTATGAGTTTTAAATCATTCTAATTCAATATCAAATATAACATTAAATACATTAATCTCAAAAATATTATATTAGACCTTCAAACGACTTGCTTGGCAAAGTCATGATCTCCATTAGAAAAGTTTAAGAATGTATCATAGGACATATGGAAAAATCTTATTAAAGAAGCTTTGAAGATCTATACAAGGCATCATCAAGGTGTAGAACTTGTATTTGTATTGAATGTTAAATATAGCTTTTTGGATTTCAATGATCCTCACTTTTGTTATTTGAATTCTAGGATATGGCTTGATATAATCGTTTGTAAGTCAAATTAGTTTGGATTTGAATTGAGGTGGGCAGCGTTAACACCATCCACTCGATTTAGTCTGTCTTAAAGTCTTGATAGACTAGTGAAAATCTTAAATATTGTTAAATATTGTCATGGTTGTAATATTTTTTCAATTAAGTTGTATCACTTTAAATTAAATTGTATATAAAAAAAATTATGAGTGTATTTGTTTTAGTGTTTAATAATTATTGGAATTAGTTGCTTAGCTAATAAACTATAACTTGTAATAATTTTGTTTTACTGAATAAATGTTTGGGTTTGTTAGGTGATTCTATAAATTAAATATATATTTCTTATTTACAAAGTGTGTGAGGGAATGTGCTTTAAATATTTGTTGTTTAAACTTTATTATGAATCATGCATCCTTTTTCGTTTGGTATTTTTTCCTAGGAAGCATTATCAAATATTTTTCACTAGAATTTAATTATTTCAATTTATTTTAATGAAATCATGAATTTTGGGTGTTGATATTGTTGGAAACATAATCCAACATCCATTGATAGATACTTTCAGTTGTGCGAGTATGTTATCAACTAGTATTTAGTGTATTTATTGTGTTAGAACTCATAGAACAAGAGTCATATATATGAGGGTGGGGTCTATTTCGCAATATGTTTAAAAGAAATGTAGTCTTGTAGTTTGTATGTTTAAAAGACATGTAGTCTTGCAGTTTGTATGATGTTTTTTTGTTGTTGTAATAATATATTTATTTTTTTGCTCATTTAATTTTTGTGTTGTCTTTTCACTATTGAGTCATGGTATTGAGTTTGGTTTTATCACCTTATGGAAAGGAGTAGAATTATAGGGAGTTAACAAGTGAAAAAATTGTGATAAGTGTACTTATATATATTTTTAGTAATAATCTCTTTTTATAAATGTTGTTGATATTTTGTTTACTTGTGATGAAGGACCTAGTACAACAAATTTTGAAATGGTTACCACATAACAATGTGGTTTTTGATATACCTTTCCCAAACAACTTGGAGTGGTATCCATGGATGAGGTGGGTGCATGTAGGTCCAAAGGAATCAAAGGAAGAGGGATCATCAAAACACATTAAAAATGGTTGTTAGAGAAAAATATAGGCCCCTCAACTTGCCTTCAAGTTGGGTGTTGGAGGAAAGGTGCTTGACATATGGGAAGCAGAGATATGTGCCCATGTTAGAAAGTGTTTTATTCATGGATGTTTTCTTATAGGGTGAGGGTTGGAGATATAACTCCAAAATCAATTCACAATTACATTCACTAGTGTGAGTGTCTTATCAACAAGCATTAGTGTGTTGTTTATGTGTTAGGTGTCATAGGAAAAGTGTCAAATATATGGGAGTGAGATGCAATCCAAAATATGTTTAAAATATATGTAGTCATGTAGTTTGTAAGTTGTTGTTTTTCTCTTGTTGTAATAATAAAATATTTTTTAAGTTTTCTAGTTATTTCATTTTTTCCCCTTTTCAATATTTTCACATTGATTGCATAATCCAAGTACGCTATGGGTTTTTGACATTTCTAAATCGGCCTATGCAATAAATAAAAATTTGGCTATATTTTGTGCTTTTTTCAAGAACTTGAGACATTGAATTTTGATGAAGCACCATCAAACAAGGTCAAATCATTAGCTACTTATTCAACTCCATGTGTAACATCCTCAACCACATGTTGGGCTATGCCACTTAAAATTCTGAACTCTAATACTAATTTAAATCACCTTGTAACATCCCCATTGTCAACAAATTGCTCTTGTAACATCCCCAACCCCGAGCTGGGCCACGCCACACATAATTACAATTTATGATACCATTAAATTAAATAATAAATTCTGCATATGAACAGAGTTAAGCAGAAATAATAACAACATGGATGAAACAATAATAATTCATATATAGAATTTAACAACATAGATTCCATGAAACAAAACTCGTAATTGCACACACACAGTAATTGAAATGAGCACGTGAAGACACTTATCTCAGGAAATAAACACGAATTGCATGCAAACCTTCCACATTCCTCCTAGCCATAGACCACACTGCTCATAATCTAAGCAGTGGGTCACCCCTGAGCCGGGGCTAAACTCTACCAGTGAAAAGAGAATATTAAGCCAGTCTAAGGTTTGATAAGCGGCATAATTGTTCAGTCCAAGGTGCTCAATTGTTGCAACTAGCCTACAATCTCACATTCCCCACATACCTATACCACCCCTAGGAAGTGTGCTCCTTCTCTGCTCAACAGTCCCTCAATTGCCCTACTTCCCTTTCGGAGCTTCAACAACATGGCAGACAAGAAGTCTCAAATCCCTGTAGCTATTTCCCAACGCACCCAGAAACATTTCTGAGTAGTTTCTCACCTAGAGAACCTACTCATGGGCCTGACGACCCACTTCTTTGACCACGAGCATGACAACCTGCCTCTTTGACCACAGGCCTGACAACTCACCTCTTCGACCACAGGCCTGACAACCCACCTCTTCCACCTGCAACAAACCATGTACATGTACGGATGGTAGCGTCAATGAGTGGATGGTAGGAAATCATGAGTGAATGATGAATGAGTAATACCATAATCATGGGAAATACACTAAATATCCCTATTATATATATTCATGTGCCTTTTATGACACATGGCACCCAAGGGGCTCCCTTGTTCCCTCTTTTGAAACTTAGGATGTATATAAACTTATATCCATACTTTAACCTTTTAAGAAAATTAATATAATATTCCATTGGGATTAAGCCCCCTAGCTTAGCCCATTTTCCTAGACTCTCATCCCCCTTACCCTTTCTAGTGGAGTTTAGCCCCCCATCTCTTTTGTTTGGTCGGTCTGCAACAATGGTGTACTTTATTAATAATATGAGTATGATCTACAATTTACAATATAGGCACATTGGCCTTTAGCATCTAGGCTCTCTGGCCTAATAATCATATAAACATTATGGCCTATAATAACTTGGCTCACCAGACTATAAAACACAAACATATATACAAAGGCCCCATGGCCTCAAGATCACGCACTCAAAATGGTGTGTGTGGAACTCTGGGATGTGCACACTCTTCTTTTGGTGTGCCATCCTTGTGCACTTACACATGTACGTGATACATTATAAAATGTGCACACTTATTTGGTATGAGATTCTCGTGCACCGACTCAATGCAGGCATAACCGAACCAAAGACCGTGTACCATCAACTCACTAGCTTATACGAGTAATTACATTTACATTTACAATTGGGGTTCGGCCTAGGGGTATTACATTCCCCTTCCCCTTATTTATGCATTGTCTTCAGTGCATTATATACCATATACAATTCAAAATTGTTTAAAAATATCCATGTTGTTGCTAATGAAGCTTGTTATCTACATGGTTCTCTTCTTTCAAGTACCAAAATCATGTATTCATACCGCAATTGTAAGTCATTTGCTCTATTCCATAGATTTGCTTCATGCAAGAATTCAACTCGTTGTTCCATTTGACACACCCTCATGATTACAACTACCATGCCATAAGCATCCTTGTGTTTCCTCTTCCTTGTTGCACTCACCCTTCCAGACTCAAGTATCCCTTCATTGCTACATAGTCTCCCAACGATCCATCTTGCCAAGGCTTTCACACACAAGGAGAGTGCCAACTCATAATCAGAACCCCACCAAGGTTCGGCATTTAGAGGGTTCCAGTGTCTCCAAAGATAGTTGTCCTTCCCAAGCACTTTAACTTTAATAAATATTATCTCATATGTATCACACACATACAATCATTATGAGACAATATGATAAAAAACTTCATTTAAAATTTTCAAATTTATTTCATAAGGAAGTTCAAATTTTTCCCAAAATATGAAATTTCATTTCATATTTTTCTTGGTTGTTCCAACAACAGGCACCAATCTTTATTATGGCTTCCCGCAGCACCATACGTGAGACCACTTTTTCCCGCAATACTTCCTTCTTGCAATCAACCAAGCAGATCATTAGTATCTCTTGTACAATATACTTTCATTGCAATATGTACAAAACTTATAAAGTGATTTAGAATTGTCTATAGTTAACAATTCGATCACAGCCATGAAACAATTTATTAAATAGAATGAAATTATCATTCTATGCATAGGAAATTTCAGCCATTGGGATTTTCAATCTTTCATCATCATTATTTTCATTACTTTATTTCATGAACAAAAATTTCTTGTAGTCAACGCTCATGTGACTACTTGACTTGCAACTTTCTTGTTGCAATGTCTAACAACCCCTGAAATGTCCTCAACTCCATGAGTTAGTAAACATTTCAGCTATAAGCATAATCGTTTACATTAAATAACATATAGACATGCCTTCCCAAAAATGCATTCAACAAATGCATTCAAGCGTAATAATTCTTTCATGCATAAGTGCAACTCTGCCACTTACTATGCATGAGTGCAACTCTTGATGCTTATCTATTCAATGCATCTTTACATTGATTTTTATAATGCTCTATATCTAACTCATATATCTCACCATTGGTAAATTGGAAGTCTTGCCACTGCCTTGACACATTCTCCATACACTTCCTATTGCCTGCTCAATTATTTGGATGCCTTAATGTTTGAGCCGAACACTACACCAATAATACAATTTTGTGGTGTTCATTAGTGTTAGCAAAAAGGTTGTAGTCCAAATATTATTGAAAAGTAGGAAGTTCATTGGATATTTGTGTGGTACATAGCCTTTCCATAACCAAACCTTGACATAACCAACCATGTCATGGTCTCATACATGACTAGATTTTTTTGCATCCATTCCTATAACATGTGCATACCTTTTATTGCTTTGGTTATTAGCTCACAACCAATTAACATGACATGTCACTATGTCAGTGTATGCATTCAAAAGCTAAAAAGCTTTTTTAATTATTACAAGCCTCCAGCCTTTACCACACCTAGTGGTATTTTATTCACATTAATGCATTCAAATGATATAATAAGAAAATTCTTACCTAAACTCCCTTCAACAATTATGCAATAACAGTTCATAAAACCCATACCTGCATAGCTACCATTAAATAAATTTAATGTTACTTGGCTAGTTGATAACAATAGAAGCTCCCATGCCTCTGTTATAAACCTTATAATCCACACTTCAAGATTTTGTTGCTTCCTTCTATATGCAGCAAGATTATTCACAACGCTTGCAATCATGCAAGAATTCTCTCATTCTCGGTACAACACCATTAGCAGCTTTTGTATTAATATATATTCAACAATAGACTAATCCTAGTCTGATTATGTTATATATGTATATTAGCAAATCTGTATTCATCAATGCATATTTATATGTATTAATAATGCATTATTAACATGCTCATAAATGCATATGCAAGCCAATTTCATGTACTAGGTATGGATGTCCAACAAGCCATAATATAATTGTTGCTACAGAAATTGCAACAACCTATTTATCCCTATATCACTTTTCTTTGTTGTTCTTAGAACACCTCAATTCTTCCGGGATTCATGAATCTTCTTGTGTTCTTACAAAAGAAATCAGTGTGCATGATTGCTCTCTATCTTGAGCACTTTTCCATCCCAACCTTTCTCGACTACTTTGTACATTTGTATCCATATATTATGTTGATATTAATTTTCAACATTCCACTATTACTTGGATCCCTCTGATCCAACATCCACATGCCCCCAATTAAATTTCCAACCATGCTCTCTAAATAACTTTGGATATTTGACACCAATTTCTTCATTGAAACAAATTGATTCAGCCTTTCCTTGACTGAACATGTCAACACTTGGAGTTGCTTGAACCATTAATTTATCATGTCCTGACCCATTTTATTTCAACATGACTTGCATAGACAACTTCCATCATGCCATATTGATGCACATATGTCCTCTTCTCCAATTGTTCATGGACTTTACCCACTTCTGGAATTCACTGAATTTATGGAATTCCTCTCCCAAAACTCTGATTCCATCCTTGTAAATATAATTTGCACATAATACATTGTTGATGCATTTGCTAAAACTTTTTTAATATGTACACCCCTTTGTTGCTTCACCCCTGAAGTTCTGTCATACAAACATGCTTCAATTGTGCTACTATGATAACCATCATGGGGGTGTTATCCCAAAACTGTAGGATTGATCCTTGGAAATATTTTCTTTATCTCCAAGTACACCCTCTGTCTTTCTTTATTAGAAACTAGCATCGTGACAGATAATTATTTTGAGAACAACTCTTCCCACAATGTATTACCTTATCTGCACATTGACACCCTTTTTGGTGAATGGATCTTCACAACTTCAACCAGTAAAGATTTCCCTCTTGTTCCCTGATTCCACTCTAATTAGAATCGATAGATTTCTTGTAGTATTTTCCTTCACCCATAATTTTTCTCTTCTTGGCTTCCCAAGCCTTCATGGTTGCATATAAACTCATACCTTATCATTCTTTAGGCTTGACCTTCGATCATCTTGTGAAAGACTCTCATCATAGTGCTTTGTCCTTGGGTACCTCTTTTTATCTTTAACCAAAATTTCAATCCTTTCACATGTTATGAAAACCATCTCTCCACACTAACATGGTCTCAAATTCATGCATACTCGTCATTCCTGCTTTATCATGAAACATGGATGATCCCTTTCTTTCTCAGCATCCATAATTGATATGTATATTTGTCATATTGAAGGATTTTCCAAATCATAGTTCCATTGAAAGTATTCTATATTAATAATTGAGTATGGATATCTTCCATGTCTTCCATGCTTCTGAAATCTGTGTTGATCCTATTCTGATCTAAATTTTGTTAACTCTACAAAATATGTAGCCAACAAATGTTGTTAGGGTAAATAATTTAACAATTTCATGAAATTATGTACAATTTGTTCCAATAATGCATCAAAATTATTTCTTCTGATTCCTTGTAAAATTGGTTGCCCAGATCAATTTTCTGGGTAAATATTTATA
Source organism: Picea sitchensis (assembly GCA_010110895.2). Lineage (NCBI taxonomy): Eukaryota > Viridiplantae > Streptophyta > Pinopsida > Pinales > Pinaceae > Picea > Picea sitchensis. The sequence goes on from SNQJ01S0001365.1 coordinate 79,285, forward strand.
CTCTATTTTCCCAGACCTTTCCAATTCCTTCTTCCGTGCTCAATTCAGAGTCTTAAGCATAAAGTTATGGTCATTTGAAAATTGTCCATTAATTCTTTTGTTCATACTTCAACTAGATGCAAATCTGAACTGTAATTATGCATTTTGCACCTTCTCCATTGGAGTTTTGGTAGGATCCCAATTAGGTTTCTTTGTTAGGATATTTAGACACTTAGGAGTTAGTTAAGATCTACTTGGTCTAATATGTCGTTAGGTAAAAGTGTGTTTCTTTAGTATGCATTAGTATGCATTTGTAGTTAGGCAATCCGACGGTCACGATATGTTCCCGAC
>SNQJ01S0001365.1:87777-152442 GCA_010110895.2 Picea sitchensis
TTGGGAGAACAATCTTTTACAACCAACTGATGTAAACTTCAATCCATGGATACTGTTGGAGCTGCCTTGTTTTCTAGCTCGTCTCGAAATTCATGTCTTAATGCTCGAAATCGAAAGATGGTTTTCGTATTCTCCGTCTGTGGTTTCAAAATCTCTGAAATTGTATCACGCAAGCAGCGATGACTATCGTACTCTCGAGGTGAGTTCTACTTTCCGGCAGAAATCTTTTCCCCCTTTTGTTCTACCTCAGGATTTCACGTGTTAGATGTTGTAGATCACGTAGTTCACAAGTCTCGAGCGACGAAATAGCGAAATCACTTTAAGAATTTCACCCCAGGTCAGTGACGGGAGTAAATTTTTCCTAAATCATGATTAAACATTATCGGGTTTTCGCGCTTTAGCGTTCACTAAGTCCAAAGCTCTCATTATCGTATCCCCGATAGCCGAAACTACGAGGTCTGTATGTTAGTAACCCGTGTCAAAGTTAAAGGAAAATCTAAGCCATGGTTAAGTTCCGTTAGTAATTCGCCACTCGGCACGTTCTCGTCCAAAAAACTACATTGTCTAAGCCCGAATCGCAAAGTCGCGATAAAGATACAAACATAATTAATTAAACACTTAATCCGAGTTTATCTCCCCTTTTAATTAAAACGTTTTATCGCGATCTCGCGGTTTCGCAGCTCGGCATGCAAACTTTCCGGAAACTTACTTTCGAAGCTCCGAGTCGCGATATGGCGAATATAAATAATTATGAAATCAATTAAGCGCCTAATCACAATTGTGGTGTTATTAACCAAAATCGATCATCGCCAATTTGGGGGTTAGAGGTCCAAAGAGTTGAAGCAAAATTCCCGATACAACGAGTATCGGAAGATTAATTAACGTTGGTAAAACCAGATTAATTAAGCTAAATCAATATCTCTTGTGCTTTGATGCTTGCATGATTTACGAGGTAGTCTTATTTCTTCCATACGCCAACTGACATTTCTAACCGCCAAAATTTATGGCATTAAATATGAAATAGGGCGAATCGACGAATAAAGATTGTGTTTTTATTGCTAAAATTTATTTCTAAACATGATTTGACAGACCTGTTCTGAAAAGTATCGAGTTTTCGAATATATATAAGGGTTGTTGTTCATTATAACAATGCATTTCCATATTACGTAGAGCACATTTTCTCAGTGAGTTAACTTCTGTGTGTATATGTATTTTTATCGCAGAAGAGCTAAAGCAGGATCTCCAGGCATGGCTCCGCGAAAAGCATCCAAGGCCAGTGTTGAGGTTTTGGGACAAGGTTCAGACAATGTCATTGATACTTCGCCTCAAAGTATCGACTCGGTCCCGAACTGGTCGTTCGTTTATGATGTTCTGTAGGTCGAATTGGTGGATTATTCTGATGATTCCAGTGACAATGAAAAAGACGACATAACCACCAAGTATAAGATCATCATTCAATCGGGAATGCATAAAGTAGCGGCCAGGCCATGATTGCTCCCATATTATGACATGGTCTGATGGGCATTAGACCATGTGGACATACCAACCAGAACCATCATGAATGAGCAGAAGGTCACCATCGGGACTTTCAAGCATGAACATCTGCAAGCCATGTATAAGTTGCCCATAGCGTCCGACTATACATATGGCACCAAATTCTTGGACGAGTTCAAACAGAAGGAATGTGTACAGTATGATAAAACCATGTCTAGCTTAATAAAAGATTGGGTTTCTCACGCTGTGAAGTTCAGGGCTGACAACCACGACATATATCCAATAGCTTCCTTAGAACCGCAGTACAAGTATGTAGCTATGATGACATGCAGATTATACGGGAGAGAGGACACCTCACATTTCTTTCTTCCATGGGTGCCTCTAATGTTTCGGTTCGTCAAAGGTTGTTCCTTCGACTGGGCGAAAATGTTGTCTGATAGCTTGACCAGTCGGGTCACAGAGTATCGAGCGCAGAAAGAGAGCGGAAATACTTCTTCATTTTTCATGTCTGCATACATTATGGACGTCGTGTATTTTTAAACACCATTTCCCTTAATGAGCTGGAGTTGGACTCCAACAAAAGATGAGCCTATCCACATTTATCATGTGAAATTGTGGGAAAACAAAGAGACAAATTTCATATATGAAATCTTCAACTGGGTGATGGTGCCTCTGCATGTCACTATCTTCGGTCACCCGCCACCCAGGATCTCGGACAGTATAGTGACAAATCTGAGCAGCATAGCGGACTGGTATGTAGAAGCCGAATTTTCACATCTCAGAGTTTTCGGGGCTTTTGTTCCCCCGCATGCATTGCCATTGTTCATTCCTGACAAGTTGGCTTGTCGTGAGGTTGCTAGACAAACAATAATCGATGGTATAAGCAAGGAGCTTAAGGGATACTCAAAGAAGTTATGGCCACCTTTTCCTGTTCATTTAAATTCATATTCTTTATTAGATTTTGGGCGTGCCAAAGCTGAGGAAGCAGCCCTGGAAGACCTAAATTTGGTCATCATTGAATACAAGAAGCACGATCCGCAAAGGGTCGTGAGTAATCATTTGGCCAGTTGCGGGCTAAAGAGATTTGAGCACGAAAATTCACCCTTGGACGACATTTTCCGAGGCGCAATATCTTATGTCGAGATTTTAGCTCGGATCCAAACATTGGCACCCGAAGAGAGGGCCGATGTTCTGAAATTCCAAGAACATCGACGTAGTTGCCTTCCCGCAGTATTACGAGGTGAGAATCTGAGTATAGCGGAGGCGAAACAAAAAGATGCCGAAGGCTCCAAGGATGCAACTACCGGTCAAGAAAAACACCAGGACGGGGAAGAGCAAACTAAGAGTCTGAAAGCAGAGATAAAGACTCTTGAACCGCCGAAGAAGCAAAGTCTGGTTACTACGCCGGGACCATCAGCGAAACAAATCGGAGATCCTATCACATCGGTTACTCCCTTGCAATCGACTCAGGTAAATATTGACGCAGGGTGGATTTTCAATAAAGAGTTGAGGCCTATAAGGGTGGAAGAGCTCCCTCCAAATGAGTTCTTCTTCGATAAGAAGAGAAAAGCAGTGGTAAAGAGAGAATTCTATTAGGAAGGGGAGTCGACAGCCAAGAAATACAAACTTATAACTGATGGGAAGGACAAGAAGAATGAGCAATTCGCCACAGAAATAACTGGGACATTAGGGGCATATGCCATATCGAACCAATTTTCAGTAAGGGTCTTGAAAAACCAGCTGAAACGAAAGAATCGCCTCATCAAGACCCTGGAAGCCAGGCTAGCCACAACAGCAGAGACTGCCAAAGACCAGGCAAGTGTAGGAATAGAACAGGCCAGGTTGGTCGATAAAAATGAGATAGAGCTGCTCAAGACTAAGCTCGAACAAGCACAACTGATGGTTCGGGATGGTTAGATGCAAGCGAGCCAGCAAAAAGATTTGATTGAACAACTTTAGGCTAGAGTGGAAATCGCCGAAAGTAAAGTAATAAATATCGGGATGTTTCAGTCCCAGGCGATGGAGATTCTGAGCAGAGTCTCTACGGCCCAACAAAATTTACTCGGCAAGGTAGAGGTGATTTGGGACAACTGCTTGTTGGTTAATCACATTTTGGAGAATTTAACTGCTAGAGAAAGGGAAGCTGGAGCAGCACGAGTCGCCTTCCAAGAGGTTGTGATAACCACAAACAACAGGGATTCGGGAAGTACTCCCAGGTTCACCATTTCGGAGCAGACTAGAGGAAACATTCTATTAAAAGAATGGGAGCATAGCATCGCGGAAGGTAAGTTGCAAGCCAAAAGGGTAACAAATTCCTTAGAAGAGGCATTTAGTTCTATAGATGGAAATATACTAGACATTGATAGCGGGGGTAATGCCGAGGCATTGATCCAAATGAATATGGAAAAAATCTCACTTGATTTAAAGGAAAAAGAGGAAAGAGATTCGGCCAAGATCTCCCAAGTGACTATGGCAGACATAGTCCAAATAGACAAATGCATGATTAACCCAAGCGCACAATTATGCACTATCGACATCATAGACAGATAGATGGAAGACAGGCTGCCGCAATTAGCCTGAGATTGTTACTCTTTTGAGGCCAACTGTCAAGCAGAATTGTCAAGGCTGATATCTCGGTTGGTTGAAAGATGTGTCACCTGTACCGAGCATGCGCGAGGACAAACTTCTAGCACCAAGTGAAGACATAGAAAAAGAAATGGAACGATTGCTCTCCTCCCTATCATAACCGAAATTTTTGTAACGATTGAGATTCCATCTTATTGTAAAACTGTATAAATATACCATAGAAAGAAAGAAAAGGGGTTGGACCTTTTTGTGTCGATTGTAACAGAGTTTTTACACTTTGAGAGTTAATACAAAGCAAATCTGAAGATTCTCAATTCCGTCACGACTGTGTTATGAGTTTGTTTTCTTGTATCTCATATTTCGTTTCATTTCATATTCTTATCTGATGAATGCTTCGCTGTAATTTAGTACAACCTCTACTATAGCAAATGAATTTTGGTTTTCTATAATTGTTTACTGTTTTTCCTCTATACCAGCTATCAGCAGGTGTAAGACCAGTCAACACTTTCAGAATTCTATATATATTTTATGCTTCATCGGGTTATTTCCTTACATTTTTCTTCTTTTGTTTATATGTGAGATTCTCCCTTGATAAGAGACTTATTTGATAGACAACTAAATGTTTTTCTCCCACCTCATACATTTTATTAAGATATAACTCAGTTACGGGAAAGAGCCTTTGATTTGCACCCCTATTTTATTCCTGAAACAGTAAATTCTCTTTTATACGACCGAATTGAGACAACACTTAATTTCCCTCTGAAATTTTCTTATTTTTATTGTTCCTCCATGACTGTCCCTGTACCAACACAGCCCAATATCGAACCCGGATTATCAAATCAAACACACATTGCCTTAAACCTTTTCGATACTATTCTCGAAACAACTACTACCCGGGTTGAACTCGAACATTCATGGGCAGCGATTGAATAGGATATAACCATCCAGGAATAGTTGGAAGCTAGACAATGCCAACGTAGAAATCTTCCCTAGTTTCCCTTGCCGAAGATTGACGTTTCTCTCTTCCCTACCCTTTACCCACTTTTAGATGCCTAGACACTGTACTTCTAAGCCTTAAGTAGAGACTCTGGAACAACATATTTTTGGCGCCGTTGTCGGGGACCGAAGTTACAAAATCTTTTTCCCTGGGAAAATGACATTTGTTTTTCATTGAAAGTGTTACCCTTTGATAGTGAACAAAGAGTACACACCTTTTTTAAGGCTTCCTAATCTTTCACTTGGCGACTCCACGAATGATAAACTGGCATCCGGTCGAAGGAATACCAGAAAAAACCTGGATGGTAAGCAGATTACACCCGTTAACAATCCCGAGAAGATTCTAAAGGCGAGAGGCTCTCTTAAGCCAACCACTGCAGTTTACAAACTTAAAACCCCACAACCGAAGACTAAGAGTTCTTCTGAACCCTCAACTTCACGCAGTCCTCTCTTTGATACTAAAGTTTTAAAGACAAACTACTCCGAAGTTAGGAGTGAGATTCATTCGTCAATCCCCTTAGTACACAAAGGAAAGGGCCCTCTTGAAAGTTCGTCGGCAGTTGATATACCATCTTTCATTCAGTTAAATTTCCTGACCTCACCTTATTCTGAAGAGTGTGTTACACATTCGGTTTCCACACCCGTCGGTTCTCCCAATTTTGTCTCTTGCAAATCTGAGGAACTAAGCCCTCGCGTTCCTTATCATTCATCGCCGGATTTTCCTCCTCACGAAGAAAATAAAGATTCACTTTTAATTTTCCAAAATCCCCTTTACAACTTTCCACTAATAACGATGGCAGCCGCCGGAGGAGGAGGTGGAGGGTTTATAGGAGAAGATGGAGGGTTTATCGGAGGAGGAGGGGGAGGAGCTCCTGTAGGAGGAGCTGGAGGACAAGGGCCTGCCCCCCCTCCCAGAGTGTTTTCGACAGTTTAAACAAGATACGCTCCCCTAGTATTGCCCGTTCCTCTACACGACCTTCCCGAAAACTATATAAAAAATTGGCCAAAATTCACTAGGGAAGGGGATCTGACCATGGCCGAACACATTAATTTCTTTGATCAATTCACAGATATCCTAGGTATCGAACATGAGGACGTATATTCGAGACTTCTTGTCCAAACCTTTGAAGGCCAGGTCCGAACTTGGTTTCGGAGCGTACCTGCAGCAACTATCTTGGCTTATGACGCTTTGGAAGATGCTTTCCTTAGTCAATGGGGCGAGAGAAAAGACCATCTATATTATTTAACTGAATTTGGGTCTTTAAGAAAAAAGAATTCAGAAACAGTCATGGAATTTATTCAAAGATTCAACAAATTGTATAACAAAATCCCAGTCGAGGTTAAACCATCCCAACCCGTGGCCAAAGTAACTTTCGTCGGGGATTTCAAACTTGATTTTGTACTCCTTTTGCGAGAAAGAAGGGGAGCCACCCCAAACCGAATGCAGGACGATGCGGTAGAAATCGAGTCTAATATGATGGCTTCGGGTAAGCTTAAAGCTAAAGTAGAATCGAGAAACCGAGAAACTAAACGCTTTAGAGAACAAGCAGGTCCGTCAGGGTCTAATAGATCCACAGATGACAGGGTAGAAGATATGGCCAGAGTAATTAAATAATTGTCTAATAAAATATCCAGAATGGATCTCGAACAGGCCAAAGCTAATTCTTTCCCCAAAAAGGATTTCAAGAGGAACCCCAACCCCCCGAACCAACAAAGACAAATAAAAAACAAAGATAAAAAAATACAAGCTCCCTTAAAGAGCAAAAATTTTATAGGAACGAACGATCACCAAGATTTTGGAGATTCGGATAATGATGTCACGAACTTCGGTGATGACTGCACACAACCGTATCTAACTAGAGAAGATTATGAGAAATCTCTAAGCACTCAACAACCGTCAGTTAAGGGTGAAGAAAGTGATCATACTGACCTTTGTGGCTCTCAACAGGAAACTGAAATGATAATGGCTAAGATCCAACCTAAATACAACTTAAGATCTAAGAGTAAGCCCATCTCAACTGCTCAACCCAAGAAAATCCTCCAAAGAGGTCAAACTTATGAGCCTACTCCGGAAGAGACCTTATTACCCAACAACAAAATGAAAGTAGTAAACACACAAGAGTCTGAAGTGGAAAAAGTTGAGACCCAAGCACAAGGAACCGAAACGGCTAATAAAATTACGCCTTCAACCAGGACCATGAGTAATAAAGCGGTCCAGACGAATAAATTGCAAAGGAAGGATTCAGAAGCCTCAACCAAAGAAATAGACAAGGTGAGCGGAACTTTTAGTTTTGAAAATGAGATAAATAAAATTAAGATACCAATCCCTCTGGTAAAATTAGCAAAAAACCCCATTTATCGGAAGCAAATTACCAAAGTGATGGGTGTCTCAGAGATAGAAAGCCAGTCTGACGTCTTAAACCTGGAAGATGACAAACCTAACATCACTTTTGGTCCGCATTTTGAAGGGGCCAAAGATACTATTGCTCCCTTTTATATCACTTTAAACGTATATGATCAATTGCTACATAATTGCATGTTAGACTTCGGAGCCTCCCATAACGTTATGCCTAAGATTATTATGGACAAATTGGGTCTCCAGATCACCAGACCTTATGGAGATCTTTAATCTTTTGACTCGAGAAGGGTTAAGTGTATGGGAATGATAAAGGACTTAGTAGTTACCCTGGCACAGGTCCTGGTTAAGAGTATCCTGATGGATGTGGTTGTTGCAGATATTCCCCCTAAGTATGGATTACTGTTGTCTAGGTCATGGGGAGCCAAGATGGGGGGTTCTCTTCAATTGGATATGACATTCGCCACAATTCCTGTGTTTGGTGGTCAGTTTATTGGGTTGTACAGAGAAACGAGATTAGCCTATATGGTAAGCGACCCTCAAAACCCAAACAATTTCCCTATTTATATTGCGGATCAAGATTTAGGAAATTGTATCTTATCTTTCGATGATGGTTTAGATGGTTGTCTGGAGGAAAACGATATAGAGCAGGAAGAGTCAAGTTATATGACAGAGGATCTGTGTAGCACCGGTGTCTGGAAAATGTATTTTGACGGTGCCTCATCTTGTGAAGGGGCTGATGCAGGAGTTCTTTTAGAGGCTCTCGAAGGAAAGTTCGTGGTTCCTTTTTCCTACAAACTGTAGTGGGATATAGATTACACTAATAACGTATGTGAATATGAAGCATTGGTCTTAGGATTAGAGGCTGCCAAGAAGCTAAAGATAAATAACTTAGAGGTTTACGGAGATGCAGAGTTAATAGTCAAACAAATAAACTGACAGTACCAAGCCAAGCATCCCAGATTAAGATCATATAGGAATTGTGCCTGGGATCTCATGGAAAACTTTTTCTCGTCCGTAAATGTCCACTTTATCCCGCGTGTAGAGAATTTACATGTTGATGCATTGGCTAAAGCGGCTTCAACCTTCTCTCCTCCCACAACTTTCAAATTGAAGTATCACATAGAAATCAGACACAGACCATCTATACCAGACAATATCCAGCACTGGCAGGTCTTTGAGGATGACGAACAAATTAAGAAATTTCTTGAGGCAGTGGGTGAATTCTCCGAAACTCATGCAGACCAAGAAAATCAAAATGACCCGATATGGATCATGCAAGAAGGGGAGGATCTTGAAGCTTTCCGAGAAAAAATCGCGGATCATCATATGTTGGTCCTTAAAAACAACCAGATTCCAAAAGGATTGATTCCTTTAGAAAGACTTTTTGATCAAAACGACATACCTGTGAAATCCACCTTACAACCCCAACCAGAAGAAGTGGATGACTGTGATATAGGAACCAAAGAAGGATCCAGGATTGTAAAAATATCCAAGTTCCTCCCTCCCGAAGTAAAAAGTAAATATAAAGACCTACTCAGACAATATAAGGATGTTTTCGCCTGGTCTTATGATGAGTTAAAGACATACGACACTTCTGTAATTGATCACAAGATACCTCTAAAACCTGGGGTCAAACCTTTTAGGCAAAAGCTTAGACAGATCAACCCCATTTTGTTACCCGTGATCAAAAAAGAAGTTAAGAAACTTTTAGACGCGAAAATAATAGTACCTCTGAGATATTCAGACTGGGTAGCAAACCTGGTCCCGGTCAGGAAAAAGAGCGGGGAAATCAGACTGTGTGTAGATTTCAGGAATCTTAATAATTCGTCTCTCAAGGACAACTGTCCGCTGCCCAAAATGGATCATGTGTTAGAAAAGGTAGTTGGAGCCAACCGAATGTCTATGATTGACAGGTTCTTTGGTTATAATCAAATTGCCATGAATGTACAAGATAGAGAAAAAACTGCTTTCACCACACCATGGGGTACGTTCATGTATGATAAGATGCCTTTTGGTTTGATGAATGTAGGGGCCGCGTTCCAACGCACTATGGACATCGCTTTCATCGGTGAAAGGGATAAGTTTGTAGTCATTTATCTCGATGATTTGATGGTTTTCTCTAAAACCGACGAAGAACACTTGATACATCTTAAATAGACTTTCGAAAAATGTCGCAGGTTTGGTCTATCTTTAAATCCAAAGAAATCACATTTCGCCATGCGGGAAGGTAAGCTTTTAGGTCATATCGTATCTAGGGATGGAATCAGGATTGATCCTAAGAGGATTGAGGCGATAGATACTATAAATATTCCTAGAAATGTAAAAGAGATTCAATCTTTCTTAGAAAAAATAAATTTTTTACGAAGATTTATCCTGAATTTCGCTGAGATTGTAAAATTGATCACAGGTATGTTGAAAAAGGACAGCGAGGTAAAATGGACAACCGAGGCCAAAGCATCGTTCGCACATATTAAGAAATTCATAAGCGAGGCACCGGTATTAGCGAGTCCCGACTATCTAAAAGATTTTCTTATTTTCTCATTTGCCTCCGAACACACTATTGCCGCGGTGCTCCTACAAAAGAACGAAGAAGGTTTCGAACAACCGATCGCCTTTTTCAGCAAGAGCCTTAGAGACGCAGAACTGAAGTATGATATAATAGAAAAACAAGCGTATGCCATGGTAAAAGCATTAAAGGCATTCAGAACGTATGTACTACACTCAAAGATAATTGCATACGTACCTACCAGTTATGTGAAAGATATTCTGGTACAACCAGAGCGATGGAAAAAGAGGGCGATGGCTCGCCAAAATCCAAGAATTTGATCTGGAAGTCAAACCGACCAAATTGATAAAAGGGAAAGGCCTTGCCAAACTCTTAGCTGAGTCGAATTTCAGAGCCCTAGGTATCAATTGCTTGCAGGAAGGCGACGAAGACATGAACCTGAACGAGCTGAATGAGCAAACAAGTCCAAACAGGATCGAAGAGAAGTTCATATCGTCAGGCTGGTATAGAGACATAGTATCATACCTACTAACTCTAAAATGCCCAAATGAGCTATCACCATCAAAAGCCGGAACTTTAAAACTCCATGCAGTTAAATATTGTATCGCCGAAAGTCAACTATATTGGAAAGATCCACTCGGTTTCCTGTTAGTCTGTTTAGTCGAATCAAAAACTCAGCAGGTTATAGACGAATTTCATGAGGGAATTTGTGGGGGGCATCACACTTGGAGAGATACAGCTTATAAAATTCTAAGGGCTGGGTACTACTGGCCAAGAATTTTCTCGGACGTCAGTGCCAAAGTCCGAACCTGCAACCCTTGTCAATTGTTTGCAGGTAAACAGAAGCTCTCGACACTGCCTTTAGTTCTAGTCAAAGATGAAGCCCCATTTCAACAATGGGGTCTAGACTTCATAGGTGAGATTAACCCCCATTCCAGTGCTCAACATAAGTGGATCTTAACCGCAACAGATTATTTTACTAAATGGGTGGAAGCCATTCCAACCAAAAGGGCAACAGACTCGGTGGTAATTGATTTCTTAGAAGACAACATTTTGTCTAGGTTTGGTTGCCCCCGAAAGATAGTTACAGACAATGCCCAAGCCTTTAAATCTATGGCTATGATCAGCTTCTGTCAGAAGTATAACATCGTTCTTGGCCATTCCACAACATATTATCCCCAGGGAAATGGATTGGTCGAGTCATCTAACAAGAGCCTGGTAAATATAATCAAGAAAGTATTGGATGAAAATAAAAGGTCTTGGCATGTGCACTTAAAATACGCATTGTGGGCGAATCGCATAAGCACAAAAAGGTCAATCGACATTTCGCCTTTTCAGATGGTATATGGGACCGATTTTGTGCTGCCTATAAACCTAGCGCTCCCAGTGATGAAGTTATGGCAAGATCAAAATGAAGAACCCAATCATGTCACCAGAAGAATAAATCAGTTGATTGAGGTTCAACAACATAGAGTCGAAGTAGATGAGAAGCTGCAGAAATACCAAGATGATATGAAGGCATTATTCGACCGCAAAGCAAAGGACAGAGATTTCCTCCCAGGTGATTTAGTGTTAAGATGGGATGCAAGAAAGGAAGAAGCAGCAAAACATGGTAAATTTGACCACCTATGGTATGGGCCATTCAGGGTCTCGGCTCTGGAGGGAAAAAATTCTTTCCTACTGGAAAATATAGACGGTGAAATCCTCAACGCCCCTGTCAACGAGCGTTATCTGAAGCATTATATGACATAACAATCGCCAAAAAAAAATAAAAATTTATAAATAAATAAATTTTGTATACTTATATATATACTTTGTACACATATATATATATTTTTCATTTATGAATTGCTTTTTGATTTTCTTTTCTTTCGTGAGCTTTTGACACCTTTCAGATAGCCCCGATAACCTTCGTATTTGCCTCTTACAGGGTTCCAGCTGCACACAAAACAAGCAGGAGAAGTAAACCAAAAGAAGGTGTCAGAAATAAATCGTCTTAAACAGGTGATACCCAAGAAATTTGATATTATGCAAAGAAATTGAAACGGAAAGGTATAGATGAGATTTCCTAAAAGGACATGTTCTAAAAGACTATTTAAAGAAATCTGAGGGAACCTCTTTCAAGCAGCAATATCGGCTAAACTGATAAATAACATAATTGTTTCTTTGTTTAATCAAAGTTAAAACAAATTAAATGATTGGCCCAATTTAAAAGCAGCCAGTCAAAGAAAAGTATCCCCGAAAAATATCTACAAGAGTCAGGTTTGAAATTTTGACCTCTGTATTTTTATTCCGTAAGCCACCGCCTGTCACCTTTTTCTATCTCCGGGTTTACCTTTTGAAAGGTCAACATCTTTTCGTTTCGCATAAGAAGGGATAAGAGTTTTCGTTTCAACCTTGTGAGCTTCAAAGCAAATTGTGGAAAGAAAGCGGGTCTTCACAACTCCTCGATCCCCTGCTAAACGAAGGGATGATTAAAGTGATCCTAACTTTCCTAGGTTTTTCAACAGTATCGGAGGATTGAAGCTTGCTCAAACAGAATGCCCTAAAAAAGTTATTTTCCCCTTTTTCCCCGAGAACGAAGGTGTTGTGAAGGTCAAGGGAAGGTTGGTACCGAGTAATCAAAGTAAGTTAACAGACCTATAATGAAAAATGTTACACAGATATCAGCCCTGATACAAACTGATTGCCCCCATCTTCGTGCTCTAAAAAGTAGATTATAAGACAGGTGGTGAAAGGAAATTCAGAAATGATTGCCCCCATCTAGTCCAAGAGACGATGAAAGGAAATTCAGAAATGATTGCCCTCATCTCAGCATTTAAATGCATAAATATATTTCGAAGTGGTGAAAGAAAATCCAGTAAAAGGGGCTAGATAACTTCACCGGGGTACTGAACAGGCTCTCTAGCAGTGAAGCAATATCTGAGATATCTGTAAGGCTGTTATACATGAATATCACTCTACTATGGTAACCAATTCTTTTTAAAAACCTGATCTACATCCCAAGTTCAGACGAGACTCCCTAATTAAAAACATATAATCTTCTTCTTTTGATGCAAGCTGATAGCCACAAGATCTGTTGGGTCTCCTAGGACTGTTTTGATTGTCTTAAGGCAGACCTAAATTTAGTAACGGGAAAGGGAAAGTAGTGAAAGGGACTACAACTAAATTTAAAGAGAATATCTGAGTTTGAAAAGCTTTTCAAGGTAAAAAACAAAGCCTCTTTCCCCTTCGATACCCTGTTCTCAAAAACCTTTTTCGCCTGATTGAAACTATTGACTCCATTTACCCAATATTGGGACGTGGTCTACTGTTCTTCCCGTCTTGCAAGAAAACGGGATCCCTAGTTGGAGCCTATGTTGGAGCCGCCTTGTTTTCTAGCCCGTCTTGAAATTCATGTCTTAATGCTTGAAATCGAAAGATGGTTTTCGTATTCTCCGTCTGTGGTTTCAAAATATCTGAAGTCGTATCACGCAAGCAGCGATGATTATCGTACTCTCAAGGCGAGTTCTACTTTCCGGCATAAATCTTTTCTCCCTTTTGTTCTACCTCGGGATTTCGCGTGTTAGATGTTGTAGATCACGTAGTTCACAAGTCCCGAGCGACGAAACAACAAAATCGCTTTAAAAATTTCACCCCAGGTCAGTGACGGGAGTAAAGTTTTCCTAAATCATGATTAAACATTATCGGGTTTTCGCGCTTTAGCGTTCACTAAGTCCAAAGCTCTCATTATCGTATCCCCGATAGTCAAAACTATGAGGTCTATATGTTAGTAACTTGTGTCAAAGTTAAAGGAAAAGCTAAGCCATGGTTAAGTTCCGTCGGTAATTCGCCACTTGACACGTTCTCGTCCAAAAAACTACACTGTCTAAGCCCGAATCGCGAAGTCGTGATAAAGATACAAACATAATTAATTAAACACTTAATCCGAGTTTATCTCCCCTTTTAATTAAAACATTTTATCGCGATCTTGCGGTTTCGCAGCTCGGCATGCAAACTTTCCGGAAACTTACTTTCGAAGCTCCAAGTCGCGATATGGAGAATATAAATAATTACGAAATCAATTAAGAGCCTAATCACAATTGTGGTGTTATTAACCAAAATCAATCATCGCCAATTCAGGGGTTAGAGGTCCAAAGAGTTGAAGCAAAATTCCCGATACAACGAGTACCGAAAGATTAATCAACGTTGGTAAAACCGGATTAATTAAGCTAAATCAATATCTCCCATGCTTTGATGCTTGCACGCTTTACGAGGTAGTCTTATTTCTTCCATACGCCAACTGACATTTCTAACCGCCAAAATTTATGGCATTAATTATGAAATAGGGCGAATCGACGAATAAAGATTGTGTTTTATTGCTAAAATTTATTTCTAAACATGATTTGACAGACCTGTTCTGAAAAGTACCAAGTTTCTGAATATATATAAGGGTTGTTGTTCATTATAACAATGCATTTCCATATTACGCAAAGCACATTTTCTCAGCGAGTTAACTTCTGTATGTATATGTATTTTTATCGCAGAAGAGCTAAAGCAGGATCTCCAGGCATGGCTCCGCGAAAAGCATCCAAGGCAAGTGTTGAGGTTTCGGGACAAGGTTCGAACAATGTCGTTGATACTTCGCCTCGGAGTATCGACTTGGTCCCGAACTGGTCGTTCGTTTTTTATGTTCTGCAGGCCGAATTGGTGGATTATTCTGATGATTCCAGCGACAATGAAAAAGATGACATAACCACCAAGTATAAGATCGTCATTCAATCAAGAATGCATAAAGTAGCATCCAGGCCACAATTTCTCCCATATTATGACATGGTCCGATGGGCATTAGACCATGTGGACATACCAACCAGAACCATCATGAATGAGCATAAGGTCACCATCGGGACTTTCAGGCCTAAATATCTGCAAGCCATGTATAAGATGCCTACAACGTCTGACTATACATATGGCGTCGAATTCTTGGACGAGTTCAAACAGAAGGAATGTGTACAGTATGATAAAACCATGTCTAGCTTAATAAAAGATTGGGTTTCTCACGCTGCGAAGTTCAGGGCTGAAAACCACGACATATATTCAATAGCTTCCTTAGAACCGCAATACAAGTATGTAGCTATGATGACATGCAGATTATACGGGAGAGAGGACACCTCACATTTCTTTCTTCCATGGGTGCCTCTAATGTTTCGGGTCACCGAAGGCTGTTCCTTCGACTGGGCGAAAATGTTGTCCGATAGCTTGACCAGTCGGGTCACAGAGTATCGGGCGCAAAAAGAGAGTGGAAATACTTCTTCATTTTTCATGTCTGCATACATTATGAATGTTGTGTGTTTTTTAACACCATTTCTCTTAATGAGCTGGAGTTGGACTCCAGCAGAAGACGAGCCTATCCACGTTTATCATGCGAAATTGTGGGAAAACAAAGCAGAAAATTTTGTATATGAAATCTTCAACTGGGTGATGGTGCCTCTACATGTCACTATCTTCGGTCACCCGCCACCTAGGATCTCAGACAATATAGTGACAAATCTGAGCAGCATAGCGAACTGGTATGTAGAAGCCGAATTTTCATATCTCAGAGTTTTCGGGGCTTCTGTTCCCCCGCATGCATTGCCATTGTTCATTCCCGACAAGTTGTCTTGTCGTGAGGTTGCTAGACAAACAATAATCGGTGGTATAAGCAAGGATCTTAAGGGATACTCAAAGAAGGTATGACCACCTTTTCCTGTTCATTTAAATTCATATTCTTTATTAGATTTTGGGCACGCCAAAGCCGAGGCAGCAGCCTTGGAAGACCTAAATTTGGTCCTCATTGAATACAAGAAGCATGATCCGCAAAGGGTCGTGAGTAATCATTTGGCTAGTTGCGGGCTCAAGAGATTTGAGCACGAAAATTCACCCTCGGACGACATTTTTCGAGGCGCAAGATCTTATGCCGAGATTTTAGCTCGAATCCAAACATTGGCACCCGAAGAGAGGGCCGATGTTATGAAATTCCGAGAACATCGACAAAGTTGCCTTCCCACAATATTACGTGGTGAGAATCTGAGTACAACGGAGGCAAAACAAAAATATGTCGAAAGCTCCAAGGATGCAACTCTCGGTCAAGAAAAACACCAGGATGGGGAAGAGAAAACTAAGAGTCCGAAAGCAAAGATAAAGACTCCTGAACCGCCGAAGAAGTAGAGTCTGGTTACTACTCTGGGACCATCAGCGAAACAAATCGGAGATCCTATCACATCGGTTACTCCCTTGCAATCGACTCAGGGAAATACTGACGCAGGGTGGATTTTCAATAAAGAGTTGAGGCCTATAAGGGTGGAAGAGTTCCCTCCAAATGAGTTCTTCTTCGACAAGAAGAGAAAAGCAGTGGTAAAGAGAGAATTATATCAGGAAGGGGAGTCGACAGCCAAGAAATACAAAGTTATAACTGATGGGAAGGACAAGAAGAATGAGCAGTTCGCCATGGAAATAGCTGGGACATTAGGGGTATATGCTACGACGAACCAATTTTCAGTCGGGGTCTTGAAAAATCAGCTGAAACGAAAGAATCGTCTCATCAAGACCCTGGAAGCCAGACTAGCCACAACAACAGAGACTGCCAAAGACCAGGCAAGTGTAGGAATAGAACAGGCCAGGTTGGCCAATAAAAATGAGATAGAGTTGCTCAAGAGTAAGCTCGAACAAGCACAACTAGTGATTCGGGATGGTCAGATGCAAGCGAGCCAGCAAAAATATTTGACCGAACAGCTTCAGGCTAGGGTGGAAATTATCGAAAGTAAAGTAATAAATATTGGGATGTTTCAGTCCCAGGCGATGGAGATTCGGAGCAAAGTCTCTGCGGCCTAACGAAATTTACTCGGTAAGGTAGAGGTGATTCAGGACAACTGCTTGTTGGTTAATCAAGTTTTGGAGAATTTAACTGCTAGAGAAAGGGAAGCTGGAGTAGCACGGGTCGCCTTCCAAGAGGCTGTGATAGCCACAAACAGCAGGGATTCAGAAAGTACTCCCAGGTTCACCATTTCAGAGCAGACTAGAGGAAACATTCTATTAAAAGAATGGGAGCACAGCATCTCGGAAGGTAAGCTGCAAGCCAAAAGGGTAACAAATTCCTTAGAAGAGGCATTTAGTTCTATAGATGGAAATCTGCTAGGCATTGATAGCGGGGGTAATGCCGAGGCATTGATCCAAACGAATATGGAAAAAATCTCGCTTGATTTAAAGGAAAAAGAGGAAAGAGATTCGGTCGAGATCTCCCAAGTGACTATGGCAGACATAGTCCAAATAGACAAATGCATGATTAAACCAAGCGCACAATTATGCACTATCGACATCATAGACAGACAGATGGAAGACAGGCTGCCGCAATTAGCCCGAGATTGTTACTCTTTTGAGGCCAATTGTCAAGCAGAATCGTCAAGGCTGATATCTCGGCTGGTTGAAAGATGTGTCACCTATACCGAGCACGCGCGAGGACAAACTTCTGGCACCAAGTGAAGACAGAGAAAAAGAAATGGAGCGATTGCTCTCCTCCCTATCATAACCGAAATTTTTGTAACAATTGAGATTCCATCTTATTGTAAAACTGTATAAATATACCATAGAAAGAAAGAAAAGGGGCTGGACCTTTTTGTGTCGATTGTAACAGAGTTTTTACATTTTGAGAGTTAATACAAAGTAAATCTGAAGATTCTCAATTCCATCACGACTGTGTTATGAGTTTGTTTTCTTGTATCTCATATTTTGTTTCATTTCATATTCTTATCTGATGAATGCTTCGTTGTAATTTAGTACAACCTCTACTATAGCGAATGAATTTTGATTTTCTATAATTGTTTACTGTTTTTCCTCTGTACCATCTATCAGCAGGTGTAAGACCAGTCAACACTTTCAGAATTCTATATATATTTTATGCTTCATCGAGTTATTTCCTTACATTTTTCTTCCTATGTTTATACGTGAGATTCTCCCTTGATAGGAGCCTTACTTGATAGACAACCAAATGTTTTTCTCCCACCTCATACATTTTATTAAGATATAACTCAGTTATGGGAAAGAGCCTTTGATTTGCACCCCTATTTTATTCCTGAAACCGTAAATTCTCTTTTATACGAGCGAATTGAGACAACACTTAATTTCCCTCTGAAGTTTTCTTATTTTTACTGTTCCTCCATGACTGTCCCTGTACCAACACAGCCCAATATCGAACCCGGATTATTAAATCAAACACACATTGCCTTAAACCTTTTCGATACTATTCTCAAAACAGCTACTACCCGGGTTGAACTCGAACATTCATGGGCAACGATTGAACAGGATATAACCATCCAACAATAGTTGGAAGCTAGACAACACCAACGTAGAAATCTTCCCTAGTTTCCCTTGCCGAAGGTTGACGTTTCTCTCTTCCCTACCGTTTACCCACTTTCGGATGCCTAGACACTGTACTTCTAAGCCTTAAGTACAGACTCTGGAAACACAGATACTGCAAGATATATAATAGCTCAGATAGAGGTATGTCTAGTTTACGTGAACAAGTTGTTATCATAGTCTTTTCCTCCTTCTGAAAGAACTTCTAGTTCTGAATCTCGCAATGCTTACATTCATAATCCTTTTTGACAATTTATTACATATATTATTTTTCATCATAACTTCCATTTCTTCTGCTTGATTTCTTCTAGTGGGTTCAAACCAAGCTGGTAGTGTTGAGATTCTCAGTATAATAACTGGTTGTTGTGGATTTTCTTTCTTTCTTGGAATCTTCATGTTTTTCCTCATGTTTCACTTTAGCTCTTGGGTCCATGGAGTCTTCTGTAGATTCCATGCCCTAAAGATTCCAACTTCTTCCTTTCATCATAGGATCATGGATGTAGATGAACAACCAAAGATACTTTAAGGATTCTTTTCGAAGAAGACTTCTTCTAAACATGTGTTGCTTATCATGGTTGCTACTTTCAATGGAAACAAGGACAAATACTTCATAATCCTCAATGGATCATATCATTTAGGATTAGCTCCCTCCTAATCCTTGCTTCATACATGAATGCATGCTCTTCTTTTGGAATTATGTAATCAACTCCCTCTGTCTAAGAGAGTCCACGCTTATGTTTGCATCCTTAATTAATTAATTAACTCTCAAAAAGTAAGAAACTTATTTTTCTTTTGTTCCCAAATCACATCGAAAAGGCAAAATTTGCATCTCTTTTATTTGCAAAGAGGAAATAAATTTGTTTGTTTTCTTGTTTGCGTATCTCTTTTATATATTAGTTAGGGATTGAAAATGAAAAATATTTACTTTTAGCACTTTCTTATTTGCTTAGCCTAATTAGGTTAGATGAGGCACTTGAAAGGAAAAGGGAAAATAATTCACATTTCACGAATTTACTTTCTTTCCTTTTATTTTCTCTATCCACTAGTCACAAGACTTTATATACTTTCTCTAATTACCTTAACTCACATTTGAGTCACATAAAAATGTAATAGACAACCATTAATCCAGTTAGAGTTAGCTCCATTTGACCACCTATTTTCTTCACCTTCCCTTTTCTTAATTTAAAGAATTCTTTCTTACCTAAGACTCTGATTATTTAACTTAGCCTTCTTCATCGTAACCTTAAATAATGTAGAAAAGCCATTGTCTTTGGGAATTCCATCCATAAAGTCATTAATTCAAATACCTAAGTTCTTATTTTTCCCTATTTTTTCAATGAATACAATAATATTGCCTTCAATATAGTAAGTAAGATCCCTATCCTAATATCAGTGCTGTCTAATCTAAAAAAACTACTGGTCATGTTGGCATGATATGATAGCAAATGATGCATTGATTAGGATAAGAAGATTATATGAGGATGTATAAGACATATTGGTTTAATTCAGTTGGGAGGATTGGTTGGGGTGAGGATGTGTTAAAATATTTGATGTGCTCATTTAACCATAGACAATATCACAATATTGTCACCCAATCATAGGCACACAACCACCCCCAAGCACCATAACCTTTGCTAGATAGAATGATTTCGGAAGCAGGATTAGAAAAAAAACAAATAACCAAGAGAGCACATCTTTCTCCAAAGATGGCGCACCAGACACAAAGTCCCAAAACCACAGAACAAGAACATTACTCAACTGTAGTTGTTGCAGTTGCACTTACCAAGAATACCACCAAAAATATCAGAATACCACCAAGAATGTCACCAAGAATACCACCAAGAGATACTAGAAGGTAAGGTGCATATCTTAGGCTAGATAGTGCTAGAGAGAGAGACCAAGAATCACCCTAGAAGATCCACCTTCCATTCTTGTAGTTGCAACTCCAAACTTGTGCTATACTTGAGAGAGTGAGTGAAGTGAGTGTGTACAAATGAGCTCAAGTGCCTCCTATTTATAGTGGCTCTTGTCACTTGTCTGGGACGACTTGTCCTTCTGGAAGCTAATACTTTAATATTAATACTTTTATTGAGTTGACTTGTCTTATAGGGTTTCTACACATTGTTTAGAGTTTCTCTTGCTTATGGAATATTCTATTCTAGTCAGAGGTTACACATGGAGGTTAATACCTCCCCTAGCTACCATAATATCAACACTCCCTCCTAGTTAGGGATGTATTAACTATAATGGTCTCCAACACATCCATCCATTTCATATTGTATGGGAAAGGCTCACATAGTCTTGTAGACCATTCAACAAGTAG
The DNA here is from genome assembly GCA_010110895.2 of Picea sitchensis. Taxonomy (NCBI): domain Eukaryota; kingdom Viridiplantae; phylum Streptophyta; class Pinopsida; order Pinales; family Pinaceae; genus Picea; species Picea sitchensis. Next base: position 108,412 of record SNQJ01S0001365.1, read on the forward strand.
CATCATCATAGCCACATAGGCTATCTCATGATCACACAAATCAAATCACGAGCATCATCATCACTATCCATCTAGATGGCAATCACCTCCAACATTGTTGGTTGGTACACCAACCTAGAAAACATGGTAATCAAGTAGTAGCACACAATTAATGTAATGCCATTCAATAGATCACAACTGTGTCGATCCATAGTAGTACACAACTGCTATCTAGTGGTACACAACCACTCCTAGTAGCACACAACTACTATATAGTGACACACAATCATTGCTAGTGGAATACATCCACCATAGTAGCACATAGATATTGTTTAGAGACATATAGTCTCCACCACAATCAACTAATAATTGCACAAGCTATCACCATGTAGTACAACNATCAAATCATATCATTGTCTGCATCATCTCTCGAGGCCATACTCCATCTAAGTATTTGGGCATGATGTTGAATAAGTCATGTGCTAGACTTAGTGCACTCTATAGAGTGTCTCGCATAAGTCACTCACTCAATAGAGTGATACAAGGACCATTCTTCTAATCCGAACATACGTCCTAGAAGAATGATTGTCCCAACAGATGTTCAATGCCCTGCAATGGTTTACAAGGACCATTCTCTCCACTATATCATCTCTAATTCATACTAGCATGATGTGAATTCATCATATCTAAGTTGTACTTTCATGATGTGGAGTATCATCTACATCATCTCTAATCCGTACTAGCATGATGTGAATGCATCATATCTAAGTTGTACTGCCATGATGTGGAGTATCATCTACATCATCTCTAATCTATACTAGCATGATGTGAATGCATCATATCTAAGTTGTGCTGGCATGATGTGGATCAATGTCTCTGCATCATCTCTAAGATGTACTAGCATGGTGTCAATGCACCATCTCTAAGTTGTACTAGCCTGATGTGAGTCATCTGCATCATCTCTAAGTTGTACTAGCATGATGTGTCTCAAGACATCTGTATCAAATCTAAGCTGTACTAACATGATGCGTCTCAAGATATCTATATCATATCTAAGTTGTACTAGCATGATGTTGAAGCATCATATCTAAGATGTACTAGCATGATACAGATTAACACTCCCTCTCAACCAAGGGAGCAATCTCCACAAGTCCCAACTTGTCCCTTAAGTATGTAAACTTTATCTTGGACAGAGGCTTTGTCAAATATCAGTTGTATGCTCATCGGTGGAGATGTACTGGAGAATCAATTCTCCCCTCTGGACTTTATCACGGATAAAATAGTACTTGATCTCAACGTGCTTCGATCTGTCATGGAACACAAGGCTCTTTGAAATCTTCACACAACTCTGATTACCACAATATATCATAGTCGAATCCAACACTTGATCAAATAGTCCAGAAACCAGCTTATGGAGCCATACTGCTTCCGTACAAGCATAAGAAGCTATAATATACTTTGTTTCTGCTATGCTGAGTGCAACAGAATTTTGTTTCCTGCCAGCCCATGATATCATAGCAGATCCCAAACTGAAACATATACGAGAATCAATAAATCCATGCATTTGTATGTCACTGTTTGAGGCATATCTCAAACCATAGTTTAGCATCCCACAAAGATATCTCAAAATGTGTTTTGCAACTATCCAATGCTCATGTCTAGGTTCCACCTAGAACTGGCTCAACGTATTCACAACAAAGAAAATTTTTGGCCGAGTATTAACCAAATACATCAATGAGCCAATCAATTGCTGGTACAGGGACGAGTCTACTGGATCAAAATCACAGTCTTTCAACTTCTTCAGATTTTTCACCATGGGAGTTGCCATGGATTTGAAATCCATCATGCCAAACTTCTGAAGGATCTTTACAACATACTTCCCTTGCCCTAGGAATATTTCACCACACTTCTGCCATACTTCTAGTCCCAAATAACAATGCATAAGACCAAGATCCTTGATATCAAATTCATAGGCTAACTCCCTCTTACACTGAATAATGAGAGGCTCTGCACCTATTAGAAACAAATCGTCAACATATAGTAGTAACATCATAGGTGCATCATTCACAACCTTGTAATAAAGGTTTGGATCAACATAGCTCTTGGAAAATCCAAGTCTTGTCAAGTAACTATCAATTTGTGCATACCAAGCTCTTGGAGCTTACTTGAGTCCATACAAGGCCTTCTTTAATCTACATACATGGATTTCTCTTGGGTGTACCTCAAAACCTTGAGGTTGCTATATGTATACTTCTTCCTCAATTACTCCATTGAGAAAAGTAGTATTTACATTCATCTTATGTAAACTCGAACCCATGGATGTTGCAAGAGATATGATGGCTCTAATAGAGGTATATCTAGCAACTGGAGCAAACATCTCATCATAGTCTTCTCCCTCCCACTGGGAGAACCATCTAGCCACAAATCTTGCCTTGTATTTATCGATACTCCCATCTACTGCATGCTTTATCTTGTAAACCCATTTACAAACTTTCCTTTGGGTCTAGGCACAATTTCCCATACATCATGATGGATTGATATTCTTCCATCATAGCTTCCTTCCATTCTTTCTTCTTGACAACTTCTTCAAAGGTGGAAGGTTCTACATTGACAAGACTTGTCATGAGTGTGGTCCCATAACCCGTTAAAATATTCGGTGTGCTTAAACAATATCACAATATTGTCACCCAACCATAGGCATGCAACCACCCTCGAGCACCATAACCTTTGCTAGATAGAATGATTCCAGAAGCAACACTAGAACCAACATATAACGAAGAGAGCGCATATTTCTCCAAAGATGGTGCACCAGACAGAAAGTCCCAAAACCACATAACAAGAACAATACTCAACTGCAGTTGTTGCAGTTGCACTTACCAAGAATACCACCAAGAATGTCACCAAGAATACCACCAAGAGATACTAGAAGGTAAGGCACATATCTTATGCTAGATAGAACTAGAGAGAGACCAAGAATCACCCAAGAAGATTCACCTTCCATTCTTGCAGCTACAGCTCCAAACTTGCGCTATACTTGAGAGAGTGAGTGAAGTGAGTGTGTACAAATGATCTCAAGCACCTCCTATTTATAGTGGCTCTTGTCACTTGTCTAGGCTGACTTGTCCTTCTAGAAGCTAATACTTTAATATTAATTCTTTTACTGAGTTGACTTGTCTTCTAGGGTTTCTACACATCTATTTAGGGTTTCCCTTGATTTTGGAATATTCTATTCTAGTCAGAGGTTACACATGGAGACTAATACATCCCGCAGCTACCATAATATCAACAACGATGCATATGCATTAAGTTGTATCTTTCAAATTCCACTAATTTGAAGGTGAATCTTTACCCAAAGTCTTTATGTATTTTCCTAATTGGTTTCTCTTTCTTCATACCACTGGTTTGAAGGTGGATCTTTACCTAAAATCTTTATGTATTTTCCTATTTGAATTCTCTTTCTTCATACATCTATCAATTAATTATCTCATTAAGATTATGATTTTACATTGCATAGAAAATAGAAGTTCATCCAACCTCACCCCAACTAGAGAAAGTAACATGATTAGGATATAGACATAACCTATCCAAATTAATTAGGATGGACCAAATATTCAAATTTTCATATATGATATAGACATCTTGCATTCCAATTAATATTAATTACTATCATCCTCTTTGGATACAAAAGTTTAGGTTGGCCCANAGACAGAAAGTCCCAAAACCACATAACAAGAACAATACTCAACTGCAGTTGTTGCAGTTGCACTTACCAAGAATACCACCAAGAATGTCACCAAGAATACCACCAAGAGATACTAGAAGGTAAGGCACATATCTTATGCTAGATAGAACTAGAGAGAGACCAAGAATCACCCAAGAAGATTCACCTTCCATTCTTGCAGCTACAGCTCCAAACTTGCGCTATACTTGAGAGAGTGAGTGAAGTGAGTGTGTACAAATGATCTCAAGCACCTCCTATTTATAGTGGCTCTTGTCACTTGTCTAGGCTGACTTGTCCTTCTAGAAGCTAATACTTTAATATTAATTCTTTTACTGAGTTGACTTGTCTTCTAGGGTTTCTACACATCTATTTAGGGTTTCCCTTGATTTTGGAATATTCTATTCTAGTCAGAGGTTACACATGGAGACTAATACATCCCGCAGCTACCATAATATCAACAACGATGCATATGCATTAAGTTGTATCTTTCAAATTCCACTAATTTGAAGGTGAATCTTTACCCAAAGTCTTTATGTATTTTCCTAATTGGTTTCTCTTTCTTCATACCACTGGTTTGAAGGTGGATCTTTACCTAAAATCTTTATGTATTTTCCTATTTGAATTCTCTTTCTTCATACATCTATCAATTAATTATCTCATTAAGATTATGATTTTACATTGCATAGAAAATAGAAGTTCATCCAACCTCACCCCAACTAGAGAAAGTAACATGATTAGGATATAGACATAACCTATCCAAATTAATTAGGATGGACCAAATATTCAAATTTTCATATATGATATAGACATCTTGCATTCCAATTAATATTAATTACTATCATCCTCTTTGGATACAAAAGTTTAGGTTGGCCCACGACCATACTCTTGACTAAGAAATATTGTGTCAAACCCCATCAATATATTCAAACAATGGTCACATGCTGCTCCAATAAGTATATTTGTATGCTTCCTACGGGAAATGAAAAAATTGTTTTTACAAGGGAGTCTAAAGGAAATTATCGATTCTCAAATTGCCAAGATATACAACCTGCCTTTGTGATACAAAATTCCCCAGAGAATGTGCTTACATCACCAAGTTGCATTGAGTCCAGGATTGAAGGATGAATGTATGAGCTAATATTGCATACATAGATTAACTGGACCCTAGTAATTTCTAGGTGCATTTGATCATTAATAACTAAAATAACAACACATAGAATGTACATATCGATAACGTAGATAGAGGATGCTGAAAAGTAAATAAAAGTTAATATTAATAAATATAAAATTAACATCGGCGATGCAAAATTAGCAAAATCTCCATATCCATATGTTGCCTTACAAGCTTTAATTATGGTCAATTTAAGAGACGAAGAGACGAAATATACAGGAAATGATCTGCCTCTATATGTGCAATCCAAAATTATGATACAAGGCAAAACCTTTGATAAATGCGAAAAACAGTATATACAACCAATATGCACCAAATTTAATTCTTATGTTGATTAGCCTTTTGATTTGGAAAACGACTCTACACTTCATTTGTTTTCACCCATAAACCCATGACAGCTAGAATTAAGGTGAGATGTAGAAATTCTAAATAATTATAAATGCAAAAAATCATGAATAAAACCCATACGATCCATATTTAACTCTTATGTTGATTTGGTCAATATTCTTTATCCTAAATCAGTTAACGAAGCTGTAATAGCTAGACAAGCCAGCAACAAATATAGTGACAAGTATCTCTCATTCACTCATTCCTTGATGTCACAGTTATGTACAACCCTGCACATGCTCGTGCACACATACATACATTATGTGTGTTAGTTTAAGGGGTCAGGTCAACCTGTTGTTGCCAATGTTGCTGGACATTTGACTAGTTCCATGCAAGCAAGTACTTGCTTCAAATCCCATTGAGTTTGACACAATAATGTAGGGAAACATCCTTCCAGTTTCCTCAATTTCCTGTGAAAAATTACTTTTAANAATATATATATATATATATATATATATATATATATTACCACAATGAATAATTGTAATGTAACATGAAAATTTTAAAGAAACTACAATAGTATAAAGAAAATATGTATAGGTATTAGGAAGTCAACAGTTGGAGGATAGAACCCAAAACTAAGCTAATTTAGCTACTAAATTTGGAAAACATTACTAAATTTAATCCATCATTAAAGATTGAAGAGTAATGTACCTAGCGAAAATGGTCATTACAAGTTTAATAAAAGCCTTAATCTTAACCAACCCAAGCACTTGTTTGAAGCAAAATTCTTGCAAAGTACCAAAGCATCTAAATAAACGTTGATCCAAATTATACATCAATAATCAAAATCTTATTAAAAACTAGGTTAATGATCACGCCAATGGACAAGGTTTGATCTATAATAATCAAAATCATATAAAAAACTAGTTTGACCTATCGTTAATTGCAAACCTCCCATACAATTTGTTATCACATATAATTGTAAGGGGGGTGTTTTCCCTAAGGATTTGGCCCCTGGGCGGAGAACATGCGAGAAAAGGGGTTTAAAAACCCACTATGCATTTTATCCAAAGTCGGGGTGTATGAAGGCGGGGGACAGGTGGCAACAGATCAACATTTCGCTGACTCACGGAGCGGAAAAGTCAAAGGGCAGAGTCATGAGGACTCGCGAAACGTGAAGTCACGAAGCGATCTGGGCCGTCTATTACAGAAGGACATGTGGCGCAAGATCAACATGGAGAAAGTCATTTCGGAAAAGCTCAAGTGAGAAATGTTGATAGCCAAGGTCCCAAAATGATGATAGCCAAGGTCCCAAAATGTCGATGGCCCGTGGTCTCGAAATGCCGATAGCCGAGGTCCCGAAATGCTAATGGTCTGAGGTCCTGATGGTTCAAGATCCTGAAATGACGATATTTATCTAGGTCGTCCGATCAAAGGGGACGCGTGATACCTGATCCAAGAGATCACGATTTCACGACTCATAGGTTTGAGCATGGAGCACAACGTGAGTTCGCGAAACGTGAAATCGCGACATGCCTGAGAGTTGGGTCCATGATCACAACTCGCGGTCATATGGAAGCAGGGCCATAAAGAAAGGGAAAGCGCCTATCGAGCAACGAGGGGCTGAGGTTTTTCAAGCAAGCATCCTGGCCATTAAATTCAAAGCAAATCCGACCGTTGCTCTAGATGGGCTATTTCGCAGATTTGAGCATTGGGATATTTGGAATCAAGTGGAGTGAAGACTCCCGAAATGTGAAATCCCGAAATTTTGCATAGGAGCCCCAGGTCATGGTCCAAGGTCGCATGAAGCGATGGAGAGAAGTTGCGCTAAGGCCGAAAGCGTCTGTATTGTTAACTGAGGAAGATCTGTGTGGTCTCGAGGCATCGAGGTTGACTTGAAGGAGGCGTGAACGTCTCATGGAGCATTCATGGTGTCAGGTTTCATCCCGATCCCGATGAAAGTAGTTAATGAAAATGGGGGAGGTGGTTGAAACCTTGTCTCACCCCATAAATGGAAGGATGGTCGTGGAGGCAGACTGTCAGCCCGAAGTTCCCATGTCAATAGATTCTCCTGCAAAGCCCATACTAATCTGAGATCGCGTTTGACAGAAGAATGCAAGTGCAGACTGGCAGGAGAGATGCAGACGCAAAGCTTTGATTGTTATAGCCAGGCCACACTCCTGGTGGTGGCAAGTTGTTCTGAATATAAATACTTAGTTTTGATATTTTGTTAAGGGGATGGTTGAGCAGTGCTCCCGTATTGTAAAATTTTGATGAAGAACTCTGGTTCTCTGGTTATGTATTTTGATCTGAGACATCTTGGTTAATCTAAGTCAACCTTCTTCTTCCATCTTATTTGCCTCCAATACTGAGAGAGTTCATGATTGACTGTTTCACATGGATTGTTGTAACTGTATTATGATGGATGTTTGATTATAGTGTTGTTATAATTTCTTTCAGTTTCTTTGAACTTTGAATCCAAGAGGATATTGTTTTCCGAGTTGTTCCTCCTTAGGCTACTAGAAGACCGGATGTCCATAGAAGACCTCCACAGTCTTCTCTCTAGTTCTTCCTCCTACTCACCCTTACTACAACTTACTGACATAAGTTAATCAAGACCTCACCTGCTGGTGCATGTTGGTCCAGTTTTATGAGTTAGAATGATATTATCTTGAGTTTGCACCCATTCGACCCCCTTTAAATTTATTAATTGTGACATATAAACTGATGGGTACTGGGCTTACCTCTGCCGCAATCAGGAGGTGACTTCTGGTGCTAACATTTATGGCGTCATTGTCGGGGACGAAAGTGAAGGTTTTCCATGGGTAGAACGACAATGAACTTCTGATTCTGAAGGTGCATCGGACATCAAAAACCATTGAAGATTGTGCTTGCACCTGGCGACTCCACTGTCTCAGCTCCATTGTTTCAGTATGGCTGCTTCTGGCTACACCTGCTAGCCCTTAGGTGAACACAACGATCAACTCTGGTATTTGATGGTGAACAAAAACTAGACACACTCATTCTGCATATCATTCAACTGGCGACTCCACAATCAAAGACTCCACTGGGGAGGATTGTGTTGACAGAAAGATGACCATACTGAAGGGGAAGACCAAGTATCAGTTTATGATCTTTATCCATGAAATCTTGTTCTTGTTTATCAACTAATTTCTCTCTTTCCCTTCACATATAAAGAGGATTATCCTCTGCTTTGTCTATTCAGATAATAATAGGCCTTCCTTTATATATCCATCCTTGGAAGAAGAAGACCTGCTTTCTGCTTGTGTTGTATATGCTGATATTATATCCTCAGCTCAACCTACTCATAAAGATGAGCTTCTTATTGAAACCCCTCCTGAACTCAATCACCCTTGCAGCCCTAAGGAGGTTGAAACTGATCCACAGCCCTCTCAACTCTCATCACATCCTGTTGTTACTATTGATCCTTGCAATCAATGTGATAAGCCTCATATTCAGGCCACTAGTTTTCAAACTAGAATAAGAGACATGTTTTTTAAACCTTTAAAGCTTCCATATCATCTTCATCCTTATCCTCCTGATTTCTTTAAATATCTTCCTCATTTTTCCTGGGAAGATCATGTTACAGCTGAGAGGCATGTGGAGGCCTTTGAGAACTTTGTTGGTCAATTTGAGATTGCTCATGATGATGTTGCCATGAGATTGTTCTCAAATTCGTTGTTTGGAGATGTTGCTATGTGGTTCAAATGTTTGGGAGCTGACTCCATTGGTTCCTGGGTTGAATTATGCAATGCATTTTTAAAGTGGTGGGGTGAGAACAAGTCCCTTGATCAGTACTGGGATGATTTTAATGCCTTGAGGAGAGGGGAAGAGGAAGCCTTGGCCGTCTTCAATAGGATGTTTTATCGTGTGTATCATAATATGCCCGTAGAGATCAGACCCACAGAGACAACTGACATGGTGTACTATGTCATGGCTCAACATTCAGAGCTTGTCCTTCACCCGAGAGAAAGGAAATCGACATCTTTATCTCAGTTATTCATGGATGTTGGGGAAGTGGAGGAGAACCTCCGAGCTTGTGGCAGGATTCAAAGTCAGTATCATCTCAACTCTGAGCGTAAGGCAGTTTTTACCTATTGTCCCTATGAAGAAAAGACGATGGATAATTTTCTCTTCGACGCAGATATCCATGAGAAGCCTTGTCTTGATGAAAATCATGTGTATGAACAGCTAGGAGCAACAATTATTATTGTTCTTGAAATATATATTTTTAACAATTATTTTCCTGATAAAATTACTGATTTAAAGGCTGATCATAGATATGAAAGACAACCCCTTTTTGATGAATATCCTAGTGATGATGAGCAACAAGCTTATCTTGTATTTGATCACTATGAAGACAATAAGGATGATGCAAAGGTTGGCCTTGTCACAGAAGACACAAAATTTGACCAGGAGCAACCCTCAGTTGAGGCACATGAAGAGGTCATTTATCCACAGCCTGAAGTAAATCCATAGTCATCAGTGGATCAACGACCACCTACGTCCATCCTTCTTCCACTTGTACCTACAATTCTCAGTAAGCAGCTTTTGGACCCACAGATGCCCGTGGCTGTCTTTCAATCAAGTGTGCTTGTAGGGGACATCAAGCAGGTTGTCAGCAGCTTTGAAGAAGTGAAGATAACCTTTCATAAGTTAATCATGAGTTGCCTTCAGTTTCATGACCCTGTTAATGAGTACATAAAGTTACACTTTTCAAATGCTTCAGAGCATGCAGGCTTGATCTTTTTATCAACATTTGAAGGTAATATAGGTGATCATACGAATGAAATTAGTCAGCTAACACACTTTCCTTGTTTTTAATGGATCACTTGCAGTGAAGTGAAGGATTCGATTATCAAGCAGTTTGAATGGTTATGGTGGAAGTTTTCCTTCACCTAGCACCATGTAAAAATCAATTAGTTTAGGATTGTATATAAATAAGCTCCTTAGAGCATGTGTGTTTATTTTCATTTTTACTTATCAGCTTTTATTCCTCAGTAGGGTGTTTTCAGCTTGACTTCATAGCCCAATAGAAGGCGACTGAAACTACAGAAGGAGATCTTAGAGCCTCGCAGGGAGGACTCTATCCCCCATGGAGCCTAATGTTATCACATATAATTATAAGGGGGGTGTTTTCCCTAAGGATTTGGCCCTTGGGCAGAGAAAATGCAAGAAAAGGGGTTTAAAAACCCACCATATGCATTTTATCCAAAGTCGGGGTGTATGAAGGCGGGGGACAGGTGGCAACAGATCAACATTTCGCAGACTCGTGGAGCGGAAAAGTCAAAGAGCAGAGTCATGAGGACTCGCGAAACGCGAAGTCACAAAGAGATCTAGAATGTCTGTTACAGAAGGACATGTGGCACAGGATCAACATGGAGAAAGTCATTTCGAAAAATCTCAAGTGAGAAATGTCGATCGCCGAGGTCTCGAAATGTCGATAGCCGAGGTCCTGAAATGATGATGGCCCTTGGTCCCGAAATGCCGATAGCCGAGGTCCCGAAATGCCAATGGTCCAAGATCCCGAAATGTCGATATTCATTTGGGTCGTCCGATCAAAGGGGATGCGTGGCACCTGATCCAAGAGATCGTGATTTCGAGACTCAGAGGTTTGAGCATGGAGCACAATGTGAGTTCGCTAAACGCGAAATCACGACGCACCTAAGATTTGGGTCCACGATCACAACCCGTGGTCATATGGAAGCAGGGCCATAAAGAAAGGGAAAGTGCTTATCAAGCAACGAGCGATTGAGGTTTTTTGGGCAAGCATCCTCGCCGTTAAATTCAAAGCAAATCTGATTGTTGCTCTGGATGGGCTATTTCACATATTCGAGCATCGAGATATTTGGAATCAAGTGGAGTGAAGACTCCCGAAATGGGAAATCCCGAAATTTCGCATAGGAGTCCCAGGTCATGGTCTGAGGTCGCATGAAGCGATGGAGAGAGTTGCGCTAAGGCCGAAAGCGTTTGTATTGTTAACTGAGGAAGATCTGCATGGTCTCGAGGTTGACTTGAAGGAGGCATGAACGTCTCCTGGAGAATTCATGGTGTCAGGTTTCATCCTGATCCCGATGAAAGTAATTAATGAAAATGGAGGAGGTGGTTGAAACCTCGTCTCACCCCATAAATGGAAGGATGGTCGTGGAGGCAGACTGTCAGCCCAAAGTTCCCCTGTCAACATATTCTCCTGCAAAGCCCAAACTGATCTAAGATCGCATTTGACAGAAAGATGCAAGTGCAGACTGGCAGGAGAGATGTAGACGCAAAGCTTTGATTTCTATAGCCAGGTCACACTCCTGGTGGTGGCAAGTTATTCTGAGTATAACTACTCAGTTTTGAAATTTTGTTAAGGGGATGGTTGAGCAGTGGTCCCGTATTGTAAGCTTTTGATGAAGAACTCAGGTTCTCTAGTTATGTATTTTGATCTGAGACATCTTGGTTAATCCAAGTCAGCCTTCTTCTTCCATCTTATTTACCTTCGATACTGAGAGAGTTCATGATTTACTGATTCACATGGATTGTTGTAACTGTATTATGATGGATGTTTGATTATAGTGTTGTTATAATTTCTTTCAGTTTCTTTGAACTTTGAATCCAAGAGGATCTTGTTTTTTGAGTTGTTCCTCCTTAGGCTGTTGGAAGACCGGATGTCCATAGCATACCTCCACAGTCTTCTCTCTAGTTCTTCCTCCTACTCACCCTTAATACAACTTACCGACAAAAGTTAATCAAGACCTCAATTGAATGTGCATGTTGGTCCAATTTTCTGAGTTAGAACGATATTATCTTGAGTTTGCACCCATTCGACCCCCTTTAAATGTATTCATTGTGACATATAAACTGATGGGTACTGGGCTTACCTCTGCCGCAATCAGGAGGTGACTTATGGCGCTAACACAATTGTTCTACCATCTTGCATGGGCCCTTTTATTGCACCAGCTAATCAATATCAAGAATGTAATAAAATTAGCAGTAACAGAAAAAAGAGGTGACATGGCTTTTACAGAATCTCTACATATAGAATGGTAGACAATGATATTTAAAATGAGGATACATTCATAAATCTTATTAAAGTAATTGATCATGTAGCCTTAAAAACAAAGATATTTTGGACTTTAAAGTCAATTCATTATACTTACTTTTGTTTTGTGGGAATTCTTGATTCATCACATCTTTACATCATTTGATATAAACACCTCAATATACCATTCTTGAAATGCATTTTAAATTATAAATAAGTATAACATCTAATCCATTATTGAAGCATTTCTAAATAAGAGACATTTGTGTTTCACTCTATAAATTCTCAATGGTTCCCTCTGGTTCATTTACAATGCATCTCAACCAGTGTTTTTAAAGCAGTCAGAGTCAACTCAGACTCGGTCAAACTCGGTCAACTCAACTGAGTTGACTAGACACCGTACCAAAACGATCAATCACTTGGTTCTAAGGGCCGGTTCGATACTAAATCGACCATTTGAGTCAAGTCAGACTCAATCAACTTGGACTTGGTCAACTTGACTGAGTTGACTAGCCACCATATCGACTCGCCGAAGCACTCAGTTTGGTATCGAACCAGCCCTACTCGGCTGAGTCCGTACCTACTCAACTGAGTAGGTACTGGACACCCCACCATCGTAGACTTGGCTTGCAAAATTCAATTTTTTTTATAAGAAATAAATAAACCTAACTTCTAAACCCTACCAAAATGCTATAAAGAGATCCCCGCCCACCTCTATTTGTGTCACACCTCTTTCATTGGGAATTTGTGAACATTTGGAGTTTTGAAGCTGCATTGAAGAGCAGTTCTCTGTCCCAACCAAGTATACCGTATGTTAATAGTTAAATGATTACCTCTATTTTCCTCACACCTCTTTCATTGGGAATTGTGAACATTTGGAGTTTTGAAGCAACATTGAAGAGCAGTTCTTTGTCCCAACCAGGTATACCGTGTGTTAATAGTTAAATGATTACCTCTATTTGCCTCACACCTCTTTCATTGGGAATTTGTAAACATTTGGAGTTTTGAAGCAACATTGAAGAGCAGTTCTCTGTCCCAGCCAGGTATACCGTGTGTTAATAGTTAAATGATAAATATGTCCCTGTGTTTTTCTATCATTAAATTGCAGATATGAAATCTATCTTTAAAGTTTTGTACTTTCAACCTTCTACTAAATTGAACTTTCAATTTTGAAGTATGAACTTTGCATATTAAGAATTTAAGATAGGGTTTGCAATGTATATTTGAATTTGCAGATTGAAAATTTACCATGGCCCCATGACTCAAAGGCTCTGCATGGATCCGTGTTGATCTTGTTGACGAGGAGATTTATTACAAATATTGCAAGAAATGCATAAAGTTGGGGGTGGGGGGAATTCGCAGGCTAAAAGAACACTTGGCTAGTATAAGAGACCAAGTTGCCCATGCATGGCCCCATTAGAGGAGATTGGACATATTAGATTGGAATTGCAAAATCAGCTTGCGAAATTTGAAAAAGATAAGACTAAGAAAAATGAGATGGTTGTAGCATGTTTTTAAGACTTTAGAGTCTAGAGGGCATTTAGAACATCATTGATTATGTATTTTGTTGTTGATATGTATTGCACTCAGTGTTATTTGACTTTAGAGTCTAGAGGGCATTTAGAACATCATTGATTATGGATTTTGTTGCTGATATGTATTGCACTCGGTGCTATTTTGAAAACTTTTGATATATTCACCCTTTCATGGTATGGTATATGCACGAACAGACTTTGCATATTTTGTGTCTAATGATTTGAAATCTTTAAAATATATTCTTTTATTAAAATTTAAACATTTTATGTATTTTTTTTTAGTAAAACAAGTCATTGAAACGGTCCGATTCAATCTGAGTCCGAGTCTGAGTTGACCCTCGACTGATTTTGATTCCGAGTCTAAGTTTTAAAACTTTGATCTCAACAAGATTCTCCAATGATGCAATCATCCATTTTTTCTTGAGATTATGCAAACAACTACTGTCTTCAGTGTTCACAGAATCTAGATACAAACTGACAGTTCCAGAACCGTAAACTTGAATACCACAATGTGTACATCCCGCTTGCAAAAATTAGATATCATGTTCTTGTGCATAAGCCTCAACAACTTCCTTCAAACTCATTTGAGGTACTCCCATGGAATTATTTAACTGAACTCCACTGCCAAAAGAAGTAGCATCTTGTTGTTGAGCATATGTTGCTGCTTGATGCTACTGAAGTGCCTCAAAATTTTCATTGTTCTATCATCTTGAGATAGCTTACATTCTCTATAGCACTGCTGCACCAGCTTATTTGACAGTAATACCCTCTATAGTCTGATTCATCGTTTCAAAGCCCACATTTAGCTAATTTCTAATCCCTTCATTAGCAAAGAGCTCAGGGGCACTTCTCCACCCCAAAAATCACTGTTTGACTTCATCAAAGTCAGGATTTGAATACAACTAATGATATAAAACCTGCTGCCACTTTGGGAAAATTCCTGCCTCTAACATAGCAACCATATCATGTATGAGAATAGCTGATGCCCAGCCCATAACCTGGTAGAATTGATCTCATTGCTGATCAGTTGGGTTAATTTGAAATTCCTGTAACATAAATATCAGTTTAGGCATAATAGAGCAGACAATCAGTTGTTTCCAACTAGTAGGGTCAAAAACCATTTTCCAAAGAGATAAAATCACACACATGTAGATGCATCACGTGCACAACACTGGCCAGGGATAAAGTACACTTTCCAACTTCAGGCATGAAGTACACTTTCCAACTTATAACGAATTGGATAATACAAAGGCTCAATTCACTGTCCCAACAATGGAAGCCAAGGATGCAACCATGTGTGAATTAGCTCAGTTTCTTGGTGTGAATCCCAAGAATCTATTGTTGCTGTCTAGGGGAAAATTTTAGGAGCTAAATTTTGACCATGGACTAATTTTCCATGTCTTTTTACCAAAAAATGATTAGCCAATTTCCATTTTATTTTCCCAAATTTATTTTATACCATAAAAGTATTTTATTCTAAAAATCACCAAATTTTTTCTAGAAACTATATAAAATCCTTAGAAATTTTAGTATTTTTACAAAAATGTCATCAAACATTTTATAGTTAGCATTTTAAGAATTTTATAGTTAGCATTTTAAAAATTAGTAAGATCAATGTTTCTACAAGTTAAGATAATAAATATGCATCCTTAAAAATTTCCCAGGTGTTCAATTAGGCATCACCATATGTTTATGAAAAGTATGGAATACAAAAGCTGGTAGTAATGTCTCCCATGCTTGCAAAAAGCATAAAATAGGTTCAGGATCCCTGGGGTCCCAGGAATTTATAACATCTATTCTCACTGCTGGAAGGAAAACATCTGAGAACAGATGAGTGTAAGGTGTCGATGCACTAAGTTCTGCTTCTTCAGATATGCTATTGTCACGCGATTCATCAACTTGCCGAAGCCTCTACCACAGAGCCATAATCTCTAAACCCTGAAATGGATGCTGAAGCAGTTCCCAGCCTTGAAAATCTCTCATCAGCAATGGCAGGGTAAATGCAGATGCAATACGAAACAAAATACTGAGCCTATAATCATTCCAATATTTGATTGCAAATTTAAAAAAATGGCTGCAAGGGATTCCACCATCATGGAACCCGTAGCAACACTCTCTTGAACTCTATCCAATGTTACCATAATATTCACCATATTCTCTAGTTGCTAATTCTGTCACTCGGCCTCTTTCTGAGGTCGTCCTTTTCTTTCTGATTTTTTGCCACACTCTCCCTTTCACGACTTAAATCCCGATAAAACATATGAATTCTAACATTGTCATATCAACTATCAACTTCACATTGTTTTGCAGCTCTGGTGCAGACGTCAAATCCTCTATGTCCTTTTGCTCAACATTTAGGTTTTCAAGATTTGTCAGCACCCTCACTTGAGGCCCTCTCATATCAAGCACTTTCTGCACCACCTCACCCCCTGCTGCTGCTTTTGAGTTGAAATCTCTTCAGCCTTGATGTATTATTTCTTCTTGCTCTGGTTGTCCTTTGACTAAAGCTTCTCTCTCTCAATGTTTCAACTCTTTCATTTCCATCATGTTCATTAGTCGCAGAAAAAAAAGGCAGACCAGTAGATGTCTATCTGAAATCATTAAAATCCATACCCATATTATTTGGTCTCAAGTTCTCAACTTCGCCTCAATCAAAACAGCTATCCCCTGCTTATTCTTTCCAAGCCCCCTCCCTTGGAAAGTTATAACACATCTTCTCTAACAGTTTATACCAATCCCCTTTGCATGCTTCACTGATCTTGGCGTTCCTTAGATCAGTTCTAGCAGTTGCCCTGGATTTCCGTGCAGAGGCCATAAAAATGTCCCTTTCCTTCTCTCCTCTCCACACCCTCCTTAATCTTCTTCCTAGATGCAAAAGAAAAAAAAAACATCATCTTGCAGCTATATCTTTCTCATTCCCCTCAAACCCTGTTATACTTCATATTATATGAGGTTCCACATTGTGATTTTCATCACATTGATTGAGATTTGTTCTTAGCTCCTTGATCTTTTGGACCGACTTGGGGGGATATATCTTCCTCGAGCCCTTTCTCTTTATAGCATTGGATCATTTGATGAAGGTCTTTGGTTTGGGGGAGTCTCACTTCTCCTTGGTTAGATGGTTGTGCTTGTTGGTCTTCTCACATGTGCTTGCCTTGTTGACCACACCTTGGTTGCATATTTGATGGTTGTGGAGCATGCTATCTCATCATGGTATGATTGGTATGCTTATCTTAGATATGGATGATGGTTCTAGCGCCCCAAGGGCTTAGATGATGATGGTGTTAGGAGATAGATGCTTCATGATTGTTGGGGTTTCCTAGTGACTTTTGCATAGTGATGTGGTATTATTGGTGTCACTAGGAGGGGGTGTTCTACATGATCCTCTTGTTTGATGTGTGGTGAGGACATACTTGATGATACAATTAGTTATCATTTCTATTGTCCCCTTCTCTTATGATGTTCATGTGGTTAGATGATGGATGTATTGTGGTAGTGCACTTTTACTTGGTGGAATTTCCCTAGGTGACATGAATTAACATTTGTAACATTCGCTAGACATGACCTAAGTGGAATGTGTTTAATGATGTTGGTACCCTTGTGCATGTACTTTTTCCTAAGTTGGAACTTAGATGGGGGGTATTGCTTACATCTTTGATGAACAAGCCTGTCTCTAAAGTTTGATGAGGTATTAATCATGTTATAGCCCTTTGGTGGTGTGCCCTAGGTTCAAACCTAGGTGGAACTTTTATTTTGTCATTGGGTTGTTATCACGACGGTCTTTGCTAAGAGATGCATCTTATTTCCATGGTACATCACTTGTTGGAGTGCACCCCCCCCGTCCCCATTGGCACAAATGTTCATGTTGATTTAATCAGTTGGTGACTATTGGTAGGCTAGACTATGGTTTTAATTCAATATTAAACTTTGTGCACAAATGTTGAGGTTAATTTAACCATTTGACGGTTAAATTTAATCTATTTTATTACCTTGGAGGTTAATTGCTTGAGTGCCCTACTTCACTTGGTAGTTGTTCACACTTGGAGGGGTTATTTGAGGTTTCATTATGGAGCATTCCTCTCTTGGGCACAATTTCCAATGATTATATGATTATTTTATCGTTGGAGAGGTTGATTATTTTATTTTATCGGATAGACATTCTCCCATATTTTTCATGTTGATTTGATGAAGGGAGGATGATACATTCACTCACAAGGCTACGCTGGTGGTGAATGGCCTAGGATGTTGATGGTTCTCTAGTTAGCAACATCAGGGAGACATTCTCCCAGACTGGTCATGCTAATTTGACTAAGGGAGAATGATACATTCACTTACGGGGCTTTGCTAGTGGTGAATGGCCCAGGCGTAGTCTTTCTCCTTAGTCATGCTGATTTGAATAGGAGTGATAAAGACTCGAGATGCAACATTGGGCAGAGATTCTCCTAGATCAGTCATGTTGATTTGACCAAGGGAAAATGATACATTCACTCACGGGGCTTTGCTAGTGGTGAATGGCCCAGGTGTAGTCTTTCTCCTTAGTCGTGTTGATTTGAAAAGGAGTGATAAAGACTCGAGATGCTAGACGCTATCACATGCTTGCTCTAGGATGGAGTGATCTATTTCTTATAGGGAAGGTTTGACTTGTTTACAACTCTAGTCTAATGTTGAATGTGTAGGCTCAAGAGACCTCTTGTGATGAGGAGCTTCTCGGTGGGTTTACTCAACATTAAATCCCTATATTAATTAGACATGCATGTGAGGAGATGATACATCAACATGGCTCATGTACAACTTTTCTAGTAAAAGAAGAAAGCCAAGAAGCTAAGTCAAAGACCATTAAAATATTAAAGAAACCCAGAAAAGAATTAAAAGAAGATATTGAAGACAAAAGAAGAAGTTGGCCCTGCAAGTAAAATAAATGTGACTCAAATAGTATAAATAAAGGTTGGATCATTTCATTTTTACACATCTCACAACTCTTCTCATCAAGTGTGCATTAGCCAGTTGCCAGTTGCCAATTGTCGATTGTGCAAATTTTGTGGTGCGCTATCTTTGAGGGTTCTCCCTCATACAATGGCGAATTTTTCTATATGTTGGGTTTTTTATTTTATGGTGATGTATTTTCTGGATTGAATTCTTCTTAAGAAAAGTTGTTGGGTTTTCTCCCAAGGTTGGGTTTCTCAGGGTAAAAATATTGTGTCTGTTGTGCATGGCTATCTTTCTATGATTATGTTATTTTTGTTGCAGTTTTATTTCAATTGAGATTTTCAGTGTGTAATTATTCTATGATAACAGTAGCATTAAAATCTGTTTGAAATCATAAGGCAATAATTATCAAATCTAGAGATTCGAAAAATCAACATGGTATCAGAGCTTTGTTGAAATATGTCACTGCACAGTCACTTATATGAACTTTCTCTGAAGGTTGTTGGAAAATTTATTGGATAACATTGGGAGTTATTTTTCTACAGATCAACTCGCCTTTCCCTAGCGCATCTACTGCATCTCTCAGATTAACATTTGGTCAAAGTTGAAATTTTAGGGTTTTTCAGGCTTGTTGACATTCTTCAGGTTGTTTTTTGTTTTTGACTCTTATTCCAGGCAGGTTACTGTGGAGGAATGATTAATCACACACTAGAAAAATTATGTTCTTGTCTTTTGTTTTGGCTCTTGTTTCGGGCAGGTTATCGTGGAGGAACGATTAATCACAACACGAGAAAAATGTTGCTCTTGTATTTTGTTTTTACTCTTATTCCGGGTAGGTTATCATGGAGGAATGATTAATCACAACACTAGAAAAGTGTTGTTATTGTCTTTTGTTTTGGCTCTTGTTCCGGGCATGTTACCATGGAGGAATGATTGGTCATGACTCACAACACTAGAAAAGTGTTGGCATTCCTCAGGTTGTTCTTGTCTTTTGTTGCGGGCAGTTTACTGTGGAGGAATGATTGGTCACAACACTAGAAAAGTGTTGTTCGTATCTTTTGTTCTTGTTCTTGTTCCGGACAAGTCACAGGTGATAGCTCCGAGAGGGAGCTATAGTGATGGTTGCAGGTGGCAACATGTTAGATGGTCTCTGGTTTGAGACATGGAGTAGACTATCCAGACAAGGAGTTGTGGACATGACAGTATACATCCATGTATTGAAAGAGAAGAGAATGAAGTTAGAACCTTCTAGAAACAAGGATATTTTTATGGGATACAAAGAATCTCATATGGAGGTTGATAGTGAGGAGCAGGAGGCTCTGAAGGAGGAAGGTTTAGATCCCTCTAGTCAAGTTGTTCATCCTTCAAACTATCAGGAGGAGTCAGTGGAGCCAACAGATCCAGTGGATCTACCTAGAGATGTTGCAGTAACCAAGAAGAGGCTAGCTTGGCTTCGTGACACTTTGCAGGATGTAGAGGGGATGCAGCTCCCCTTGATACCTTTAGGGAGAGAAAACAAACTCAAAGGTTCTTGAGTTATATGGCATTGATGAGTCACATCATTGATTCTGAACCTTCCAGTTATGAGGAGGCAACATGCCAACAGGTTTGGAAGGATGCCATAATGGAAGAGTATCAGTCCATCCTGAAGAATGATGTGTGGGAGATAGTTTCGAGACCAAAGGGGAAGTAAGTGGTGATTTCCAAGTGGATCTATAAGATCAAGCATGTAGCAGATGGCAACATCGAGCAATACAAAGCGAGGTTTGCGATGAGAGGATTCTCTCAGAAAGAGGGAGTCAACCCTCAGAATGCAGTAGGGAGGAGCAGCCTCCCAAATAGTTCATAGGAGATCAAACTTCAAAGGAGGTTAGTAGATGAAAAGGGAGAAGATGGCTCCGAAGATTGTCCAAACTCAAAGGGAGTCATGTTTCAGAGGGAGCATGCAGACTCAGAGTGAGACTAATCTTAGAGAGAGTCAGTTGGATCAAAGGGAGAGTCGATCATTTAGAGGGAGTTCCCCCTTAGGTTCAGGTCGAAGAGATACATCTTCCAGAACTGACAGACAAGTGTCATGAGTTGAGGAGGCCAGATAAAATCTTCAGAGGCAGGAGGCTTCGAGGGGATTTGAGACCTCCAAGGAGGATCCATTTGTTTCAGTAGGTTTTGCTACAATGACAGAGGAGGCAGACAGTCAGGAGGACTGGGGTATGGGATTTGTCTTAGTCACAAAGGGGGCAACCAATGCGGCAGACTAGATAGCAAGGTTTTCTTTAGTGACAGAGGGAGTTGGCTTGAGAGTTCAAAATGAAGGATCTTGGCTCGATGCATCATTTCTTGGGATTGGAGGTGTGGCAGAGACCAGGTGAGATCTTCCTTGGAAAAGGGAAGTACACAGTTGATATCTTGAGCAAATTCGGTATGATGGACTGCAATTCCATGGCTACACCTATGATGACAAATCTGAAGAAGTTGAGTGATTCCACTTCAGATTCAGATTTGGTGGATCCCACTAAGTACATGCAACTATTTGGATCCTTGATGTACCTGGTTAACACCAGGCCAAATATTTTCTCTGCAGTGAGCACCATGAGCCAATTTATGGTTGAGTCGAGGCACTTCCATTGGGTTGTAGCAAAGCATGTGTTGAGGTACTTGCGTGGTACAATTGAATATGGTCTGAGATATGTCTCAGGTGGTGAAGTGAAGTTGCAGGGATATACTGATTCTGACTGGGCAGTGAGTGCAGTGGATAGAAAGAGCATCTCAGGGTGCTACTTCAGCTTAGGATCAACTATGATATCCTGGATTAGTAGAAAGAAGACTTATGTAGCACTCAATACAACAAAGGCAGAGTATATCGCAGCCAATGTCTCAAATCATGAAGCAGTATGGCTTCATAAGCTTCTTGCAGGACTATTTGATCAAGAGCTTGAGATCAAATATCATTTCATTCGAGACATGGTGCTGAAGAGAGCAGTGAAGCTCCAATACATATCCACAGATGAGCAGATTGTGGGCATTCTCATCAAGCCTCTGTCTAGAGAGAAGTTTGAATACTTAAGAGACAAGCTTAGCATGATGAAGAATGTCTTCCTCAATGAGAGAGAGTGTTGATGTTTTAGCATCGAGCAAACATTCTCCCAGATTGTTCATGTTGATTTGACCAAGGGAGGATGATACATTCACTCACGGGGCTATGCTAGTGGTGAATGGCCTAGGATGTTGATGGTTCTCCAGTTAGCAGTATCGAGCAAACATTCTCCCAGTTTGCCCATGTTGATTTGACCAAGGGCGAATGATACATTTACTCACAGGGCTTTGCTAGTGGTGAATGGCCTAGGCGTAGTCTTTCTCCTTAGTCATGTTGATTTGAATAGAAGTGATAAAGACTCGAGATGCAACATCGGGTAGACATTCTCTCAGATCGATCATGCTGATTTGACCAAGGGAAAATGATACATTCACTCACATGGCTTTGCTAGTGGTGAATGGACCAGGTGTAGTCTTTCTCCTTAGTCATGCTGATTTGAAAATGAGTGATAAAGACTCGAGATTCTAGATGCTATCACATGCCTGCTTCAGGATGGAGTGATCTATTTCTTATAGGGCAGGTTTGACTTGTTTACAACTCTAGTCTAATGTTGAATATGTAGGCTCAAGAGACATCTTGTGATGAGGGCTTCTCTGTGGGTTTACTCAACATTAGAGCCCTATATTAATTAGATGTGCATGTGAGGAGATGATACATCAACGTGGCTCATGGACAACTTTTCTAGTAAAATAAGAAATCCAAGAAGACAAGTCAAAGACCATTAAAATATTAAAGAAACCCAGAAAAGCATTAAAAGAAGATATTGAAGACAAAAGAAGAAGTCGGCCCTGTAGGTAAAGTAAAGGTGACTCAAACAATATAAATAAAAGATGGATCATTTCATTTTTACACATCTCACAACTCTTCTCATCAAGTGTGCATTAGCCAGTTTCCAGTTGTGCAAATTCTGTGGTGCACTATCTTTGAGGGTTCTCCCTCATACAAGGGAAAATGTTTCTATATGTTGGGTTCTTCATTTCATGGTGATGTATCTTCTAGCTTGGATTCTTCTTAAGAAAATTTGTTGGGTTTTCTCCCAAGGTTAGGTTTCCCAGGGTAAAAATATTGTGTCTATTGCAGTTTTATTTCAATTGAGATTTCCTGTGTATAATTATTCTATGATAATAGTAGCATTAAAATCTATTTGAAATCATAAGACAATAATTATCAGATATGGAAATTAGAAAAATCAACAGTTGACACATTCTTCTAGGGCGCACTCTATCTTGTGCACATGGTTTGATGGAAATCAATTGATAGCATTGGGAAACAACACATGGTTTTGGAATGATATTGGTGAGGTCTAACTGCTTTCGGCACTACTTTCTAGGGCACAATTCACATGGAAATACTTTATTATTTGTTGGATGGTTAAGGTAGTTACATGGCACGGTTTTCTAGGGAACACCTCTCCTAGGTGCTCTCTCATCTTTATTGCGTGGATATTTCAGCTACACTTGTCATCTTTTGACCTTCATTGAAGAGTGCCCTCACCTCTTTGCCTTGGCACATATATTATTTTATTTGAGGTGGCTATGGAGGGATTTTATTGAGAGGCATTTGACATACTTGGAGGGTCACATGTGGCACATTGCATGCATTTACTTGGTCATTTTACTATATTTGGATCATATTCTTGGAGGACACACTTGTGGAGACACTTCTTGCTATTCTTGGAGGTATATATTCATGGAGTTTTGGCATGATCAAAACCCTAATTCACCCTTTTCTCCTTGGATTTGTATTGTTGGAGATGTCCCACTTGTTATTTTGGGATTTGACTACTTCATTTCTTGTTAAACGACTCATCTACTCGATATCTTGCACAATCATCCATGGAGTTGGTTGCCTTGAGATTCACACATGTGGATTGGTTACATGCATTTCGTAGACCACTTGCTATATTTGGAGGTTGGTTATGGAGCATTCTCCTAGGAGAAATATTTTATTGTTTTATCTCTCATGCACCTTGGAGGGCGCATTTTGTGAGCTCTTCTAGGTTGGACCCTTGAGCACATCCTGTTAAGTTCAACATTATTTTATTATATTTGCATGCATCCATTCTTGGAATGCAAATTTCATGTGGACATCTTGCATGTTGACATGGTATCCATGCCTATTTTTAGTTATATGCCCTCAATTGGAGACTTTTGATCTAACTTCTTTCATACTTTGGGACGAGGGCGAGTTCTCCTTGAGAGGCTTATGTCCACATGTTGTGACATGGTCAACTATGGTTGAGGAGGGATCTAATTACTCTATTATTATAATATTTTTTTGACTTGTCATGGAGTTAGTTAGCAAATAATAATTTTTTATTGTATGAGAGAAGAGACTCACTCTATAAAAAAGGAGCTTTCTCTCCATTATAATGGTTGTTGAGACTTTGGGGATTGAAGATCTTTCCCCTTGGACTCCATTTGTACATCGCATGTTGAGAAATTGAATAGAAAATCAGAGGTGTAATTTCTTGTTTATGTGAGGCATTCATGTGTGTAATTTACTTTTCATGTGTTGATTTTTATTGTAGGACCCTTGTTATGAAGGCCTTGTGATGAACCATGTTTCATTTGGACAATGTAATGTGAGGATCCAATCCCTCTTATGGTTGTTGTTGTCATGTTAAGCATACACCTAATAAACGTACTTGTTGCTTGTTGGCTATGTGTTATATTCTTTGCGCGACTAGAACACTAGAACTAGTGTCTATGTTGCACTGGGTGCGCAGGGGGGTAAGAGGGGGGTGGGAGCCCCCTTGCACGGGGATTCAGGGGCAGCGTCCCCAAATTTTATTTTCCTTGGTTTTCGTGTTCATTTTTTGGCGGTTTTTCGGCACATGGTTTTCGCCGATGGTTTTCTATTTCTGATTAAGGAATTAGGGTTGTTGACTAATCAAGGTCATTGGATTAGGGTTTTGGATCTCGATGGATCCTATATGTATATTATATTGTAAACAATGTATAAGATGATTAATAGAGAAGATGTTGGTTTTCCCGATTTGGGTTTCCAGGGGAAAAATATCTGTGTAATGTGGTATCTGCCATTGTGTATTTTTTGTTCTTTTATTGAAAATATGTTTGCAGTAAATAATTGTACAAGGTTAAAATCTACATTTGGTATCAGAGCAATTATTGGTTTCAGGGGGATGCCTTTGTGATCAGGGGTTTGGCTCGGGATTGAGATAAGCTTTGTTACAATGGGAGATTTGCGGTATATATGCTTCAGGTGAAAAGAAATGGTGAGCAGTTCGAAAATGGAGATCGAGAAGTTTAATGGGAAAAGTTTTGAGTTATCGAAGCTCAAGGTGGAAGATCTGTTGGTAGACAGATATCAGTGAATCGCGGTGGATCCATGTACTGCACCAAAAGGAATGTCAACATATGACTGGAAAAAGATGGATCGGAAGGCAAAGAGCACAATCCAATTGTGTCTCTCAGATTCAATATTATTGAATGTGTCAGAGGAAGCTACAACCAAGGCGTTATGGGATAAGTTGGGGGCTTTGTATTAGTCTAAGTCCCTGGTAAATAAATTATTCCTATGGAAGAAGCTATATAATCTGAGGATCAAAGATGGAGACTCGGTGACAAAGCATTTGAACACTTTCAATATTGTGGTAAGTCAGTTAGTATCTGTTGAGATTAAAATTTTATATGAAGATAAGTGTATCAGTTTACTGTGCTCTTTACCAGACTCGTGGGATAGTCTGGTTGTGGCAATATGTAGTAATACAACTACCTTGAAATTTGATGAAGTGGTCTCATCCTTGTTGTTGAAGGAGATGAGACAGAAGAACATGGAACGACAGAGCACATATGCATTATTTGCAAGAGGATGCTCCCAGGAAAGAAATAGATCTAAGTCTAAGGGTGGATCTAAATCTCCCAGAAAGTTTGTAAAGGTATGTTGGAGATGTGGAAAAGAAGGGCACTACAAGAAGCAGTGTAGATCCAGAAGCATTGAGAGAAATAAGGGATTTGAAGATGCTCCTTCTATGGAAGGAGGGGATGTGTACTTGGCTTATTCAAGCACATATGCAGATCATGAGGCATGGTTGGTTGACTCAGATGCACCCTTTCATATGACTCTCCACAGGGAGTGGTTCTGTGAGTATGAAATGTATGATGGAGGTAATGTTTTCCTAGGTGATGACTCGACAACCAAAATCATAGGACGAGGAAAAGTCAATTGAGGCTCATAGATGGAAGGATTATAACACTACCTGGTGTTCTGCACATCCCAGGATTTGCCATAAATTTGATTTATGTAAGCAAAATGGATGATGTATGGGTAAAAACAATATTTCAAAAGGAAACCTACATGATGGTTCAAGGAGCAATGGTGTTGCTAAAGGGAGTTCGGTTTGGAGCTTTGCATAAGCTGCAAGGAAGTAGTATTAGTGATGGGTGTAATAGTTCCATTATTCATGATATTGGAGTGGAAGAAGAAAAAACTTCTACAGTCTCTGGAGAAAAGGATATGTTGTGACATCAAAGACTGGGGCATATGAGAGAGAAGGGATTTCAACTACTACACGGTAAAGGTATGGTTGAAGGATCTAACTCCTCTCTGTATTTTGATTTATGTGAACATTGTGTATATGGGAAGCAGAATCGGGTAAGATTCCCCTCTGGTGCAACGAGGACAGAAGGAATTTTATAGCTAGTGCACAGTTATGTCTTTGGACCTATGTATTATTTATCTTTTATAGATGACTTTTCGAGGAATACTTGGATATATTTCCTTAGGAATAAATCTGAAGTCTTTGACAGGTTTAAAAAGTTTAAGGCTTTTGTTGAGAATCAAACAGAAAAAATAATTAAGGTGTTGAGGACAGATAATGGTGGAGAGTTTTGCGGGAAGGAATTTGAAGAATTTTGTAAGAAGTGTGGTATAGAAAGGCAGAAGACTATTCCATATACACCTCAATATAGTGGAGTTGCAGAAATGATGAACAAGATGCTAATGGAAAAAACAAGGTGGATGCTTAGTGGTGTCGCATTAGGGAAATAATTCTAGGCATAGGTAGTGGGTACTGCTTGTTACCTGGTCAATCGATCACCGTCATCAACACTAAATGAAAAGACTCCACACAAGGTATGCACTGGTAAGAAACCCTCTCTCACATCTCAAGGTATTTGGTTGTGAGACATATGTTCACGTTCCAAAGGAAAACATAAGTAAGCTAGATAAGAAGGTTGAAAAGTGTATCTTTATTGGGTATAAAAATGGTCTCAAAGGTTATAAGCTTTGGAACCCAGAAACTAAGAAGGTTGTGTATAGCTAAGATGTGGTATTTAGAGAAATGAAAGATGTTATGAAACAGGAAGTCCTACCAAGTAAGGAAGAACCAGAGAAAATAGAGTTTGAGTTAAATGATGATGAATCAAACTCTACAAAAGAACATGAATCGGAGAAGATCATCATACTCCAGTATTGAGGAGATCGGTTTGGGGAAAAAGGCAGCCGGAAAGATATACTCCATCTGATTTCCGTTCTAATTTTGCTTTGTTTATTACTGATGATGATCCTAGAACTATTAGGGAGACAGTGGATTCAGAGGATGGAAAACTTTGGAAAAAGGCCATGGACGAAGAAATGGCAGCCTTGGATAAAAATGAGGCTTGGAATCTAGTGGAGTTACCGATTGGAAAAAACCTCATTGGTAGCAAATGGGCATTTAAAAGGAAGTTGAATGTAGAAGGCGAAGTGGAGAAATACAAAGCTCGGCTAGTGGCAAAGGGTTATTCCCAGGTCGAGGGAATTGATTTTGGTGAGATTTTTTTCTCTCGTTGCCAAGTTAACCTCTATTAGATTTCTTTTATCTGTTGTTGATGCATTTGATTTTGAAGTAGAACATATAGATGTGAAGACAACATTCCTACATGGGGATCTGGAAGAAGAAATATACATGAAGTAACCAGAAGGCTTTGTTGTGAAGGGAAAGAAGGAGTTGGTATACAAGTTGAAAAAATCCCTATATGGTTTAAAACAATCACCAAGGACGTGGTATAAAAAAATTGATACTTATATGTGGGGACTTGGCTTCACAAGAAGTAAAGAGGATCACTGTGTGTATTTCAAATTGATTGATGATCATTTGATTTATTTGGTCTTGTATGTGGATGATATGTTGTTGATAGGAAACAATAAGGAGATTATACAGGATGTGAAAACTCAGTTGTCCTCTAAATTTGACATGAAAGATCTTGGTGCTGCAAATTTCATTTTGGGCGTGGAAATTAAAAGAGATCGGAAAAAATAAGAAACTTTGGTTAAATCAGAGAAAATATGTCTAGACAATATTGCAGAGGTTTAATATGCAGAAATGTAAACCGATCAAGGTCTCTATTCTTGTTGGTGTAAATTTATCTGCGGATCAATGTCCAAAGACACGGGAAGAGGAGGACATGTCTCGTGTTCCATATGCGATTGTGGTTGACAATTTGATGTATGCAATGGTCTGTACTAGACCGGACATTGCACATGTAGTGGGAGTTTTGAGCAAGTATATGTCAAAACCAGGTAATGAACATTGGAGATCAATAAAGAGGGTTTTCAGGTATTTGCGTGGCACTGCTAGTTATGGATTGTGCTACCATGGAAGACCAGGATTGAACTAAGTGTTGGAAATTCATGGCTTTGTGGATGCAAACTGGGATGGAGATCTAGATCGCATAAGATCTACAAGAAGGTATGTGTTTAACCTGTTTGGAGGAGCAATCAGTTGGATGAGCAAAAGATAGTTTGTAGTGACACTTTCAACTACAAAAGTTGAATATATGGCATCCAACCATGCAAGCAAGGAAGTAGTATGGTTACAAAGATTGTGTTAAGGTATTGGGGTGGTACAACAAGTTGTAAGGTTAGATTGCGACAGTCATAGTGCAATTTTTCTGGCGAAGAATTCGACTTATCATTTATAGACAAAGCATATTGATGTTCAATATCACTTTGTAAGAGACATGGTTGAAGAAAAGGTGTTGCTGATGAAGGTGGACACTTTGAAGAATGTTGTAGATTCATTAACAAAATATCTGAGCAATGAGAAGTTCTCTTGGTGTAGAGGATCCATGGGCATTGTTTCCCTAGATTGTTAACTGTGTATCCTTGTAACCCCCTATATGCAAAGAAAACAAGTGGGAGAATGTTGGGTATGTGTTCTATTCTTTGCACGACTAGAACTAGTGTCTACGTTGCACCGGGCGCGCAGGGGGGGTAAGAAGGGGCGGGAGCCCTCCTGCATGGGGGTTTAGGTGCAACACCCCCCAAAAAAAATTTCTTCTATTTTCGTGCCCATTTTTGGATGATTTTTCGGCACATGGTTTTCACCGATGGTTTTCTATTTTCGATTAAGGAATTATGGTTGTTGACTAAGTCGGGTCATTGGATTAGGGTTTTGGATCCTGCTGGATCCTATATGTATATTGTATTGTAAACAATGTATGAGATGATTAATAGAGAAGATGTTAGTTTTCCAGGTTTGGGTTTCTAGGGAAAAAATATTTGTGTAATGTGTATTTGTCATTGTATCTTTCCTGTTCTTTTATTGAAAATTTGTTTGCAATAAATAATTGTACAAGGTTAAAATCTACACTGCTAGCATGATATGGCATCACCTTCATATCAACGTTTTGAATAGCACCCTAGATTTCCAAGGACAATTTTCTGCAATATATTTCAGCAAGCTAGGGTTGATTTGTGGCATGCATAGCATTCCCTATTGCCCTACATCTTCATGCATTCGCCATCTTTGATCTATACTTCCTTGACTCCATTTTCCCAAGGTGTGATTAGGCACTCAGTCTTGGGGTTCCTACCTTCATCTTTCCTTCTCACACCACTCATTATTCCACATATACTACAACCATCCATTTTGCTTAGGCTTATTCTTCAATAAATCACTTTGTGCCTCCACTCTATAGCCTTAACAATCTTTTCTTTAGGGAAGCCCCCCTTGAGTTGGAGAAGAGCCAACCAAATGTGAGAAGAGCTATTGTGTTGACAATTGATAGCATCCATGAGTAGCACAAGACTAGCCCCTTGATGCTTGAAACTTTATATCGTTTGGGGGTGTCAAATTTTGTTGAAACATTTTGGTGCCGTTGTCGAAGATAAAATCCATTTTCCCAAAAACATTATTTGATGAGGGCTTTGTTTTGAAGATATTTTTCTCATATTGGTGACTCCACCTTTTATGGCTCATTGATTTTGGAGGTGAAGATAACAAACAAACATTTGAAGAACTCAACTTAGCAATTCCATATTTCAGATTTTGTATGAGGTATTATGGTATGCATGTATTTTAAGATTTTAGCATTTTGAGGATTTAAATTAATGACTCCATCCAATGGAAAGTTTTGGGAAGATTTGCTTACCCCTTTGGATTTAGATTCATCATATTCCAAGATTTTGGAGACAACCCCATTTGGCTTCTATGCATCTTTCATCATTCATAAAGTTTAATGTAAAAAAAAATATTGTCCATGAAAATGTTTTGATGAGAGTTTTCACATTTTCTTTGAATGGAAGAATGCATGGAAGTGGTATCGTAATTTCATTCCTAAAGAGATAAAGTCATTTCCATATCTTGTTAAGAAATTTTAGAATTATTGGATGTATGGATATGATAATGAAAAACATGTAATAGATTTATATGAGACATATTTTTGGGTTGATATTTTGCTAAAACACAAGAAAAAGTTGTTGGTTTGATGATTGTCCATGAGAAGAACCTCACATGTTTTCTCTTGGTTGAGATTAAAAGGAAATATGATGTTTGTGCTTACGTGGTAAAATATGTTAGAAAGAAATTTGTACATCTTAAGGATAATTTGCGACCTTGTTCTTCATCCCATAAGTCACTTTCATATTATATTTCAAAAAAAAGAGTTGAATTTGTTGAACATATTGTAGCCCCACAAGTAGAAGGCATTGGTTATGAAGTATGAAGTATCCACCTTGTTATCTCTCAATCTCTTCCTAGAAGGAAAAATCCTAGCCTTTTTGGGGAGAGCCTAAGAGTACTATCAAACAAATCACTTACTGTCACGAGTGATTTGTTCCACTCTTTAGACTACTAAGGTAATACCTAGCCTAGGGGGGAATCCCTTAGTCAACCTAAGCCAAAATCATTGGTTTTAAGGGTGAGGGGCGTTTAAGTTGATACTAACTCAATCAAAGGGTACAAGTTTAAGAGAGCTCAAGAAACTCCTAAACCAAACTCTCAAAGAGCTCACGCCAGTAGTCCCCAATGCCCAAATTTGAACACATTGGAGTAGGGGTGGGAGCTGTTTGTGGAGGTTCAAGCCCACAATGGTTTAATGATTTGTGTGAAGGGTTGAGTGTTCAAGAATTAGTGAAGTTTGATTTGCCTTTAGAGTGTGATGTTAATCATCAAATCGTGTGTTTGCAATAGTATCACAAGAAATAAATTGGAATTAAAAGAACACCATTCACCATGCAATTTACTTAGTTGAACTCAGAACTGCAACTTCGTGAACCATAAGCATGAATAAAAAAGAATGTTAAGCTAGGAGTCCACTACAATGTGAGTGTCAAAGTATACGTATGTGAATGAAAAATTAAGTTCAAGATCCACTTGCCAACAATCTTTAGACTTATGATTCCAGATTTGTGCCCACATGAAATGTCAAATATCAAGCTAGTTCATCATTGTCTTAAAACTGCTGTAAATTATAAGAAAAAGCGATCAGAACAGCAAAGTAAATGATCTTGAAAATTATTCCTTAGGAACCAACATATATCATGGATTTCATAAAAAATGAGAGTGTTGTTGCTACAGAACAATCAGATTAGAAACTTTGCTGGCATGAAATGTTTAAAAACTTAGATCACTATGCAAGTAGAACACCATTCATTCATGAAAACACCATTGAAGAAGAACCACAAGATTTATCATTTATGATTGTTCCCTNTGTTGCTACAGAACAATCAGATTAGAAACTTTGCTGGCATGAAATGTTTAAAAACTTAGATCACTATGCAAGTAGAACACCATTCATTCATGAAAACACCATTGAAGAAGAACCACAAGATTTATCATTTATGATTGTTCCCTTAGATGAATTGTCCATAACCATGAGTACTGAGTCAAATCAAGACATCAAATCTTTAGAAAAATAATGTGAGTAATCAAGGAACAAAGTGAGTTTGAGACAAATCTGAAAAAGTACTATCCACCACTTATTTGCCAAAGGAAATTTGTTTTTGTGTTACCAAAATCTGCTGGACAGAATTAATAGCACCATATGACAGTATTCAATTACCACAGTGAACAGCATATAAAACGTTCTAGGATCATTAAACTTATCATATGTATCATCAATTACTAAATTATGATCGAAGCATTCATTGAAATTCCAATTCTGTGATAAAGAACAGTGTTGTTGAGTGCTGTTGTATATATTCCAGAATAAAATGCCAAATCTTACTTCCATTTGTGTCATTAGATGTGTAAATGCTGAACCATAAACAGAGGTGTGTAAATATAATGGGCTGTGTGAAAGAAAGGAGCACCAAAGTAAACCATAGTACATACAACCATTAAGCATCACATTTATCAAAGTTTAAGTGCTACCATGTCTGACTTTGGTTTATGCTGTCCATTTAGAGGTTAACCACAGATTTTTACCTTGTAAAGAGAGCATTTAAGGAAATAGAGAGTTCTAAAAATGCATCAAATCCGAATGAAGGATTTAGTTTAAGAGAGCATTTCTCATGTTAGACTTCTTCAAAGCAACTTAGATTTGCAACCAGAAATAAATTTATACCAAGACCAAACAACCATTAAGCATCACATTTATCAAAGTTTAAGTGCTACCATGTCTGACTTTGGTTTATGCTGTCCAGATAGAGGTTAACCACAGATTTTTACCTTGTAAACAGAGCATATAAGGAAATAGAGAGTTTTAAAAATGTATCAAATCTGAATGAAGGATTTAGTTTAAGGAGTGTTTCTCATGTTAGACTTCAAAGCAACTTAGATTTGCACCCAGAAATAAATTTATACCAAGACCAAATAAATCGTGTGAGTTAGTCTAGTTATGAGGGTTTAGTACCATGTTCAAGAATTAAAACCAGAAATAAATCGTATGACACTAAAAGCAAGTCGACTTGCCTCAAATGCTAGAGGAAACACTCAAATTACCAAGTAGACTTCTAAGAAAATACTCAAAGCATTAAAATTTCAGACTTTGCTAACATTCACTTGAGTAAATGATCTAGTTAAACTAATCTTTGAACAAACCCTAGATCATAAATAAATAAATTAGAAAGGATGGGAAATTTATAAGTGAGTTTGGAAATATGTGATGAAAGAAGCAATGTTCCCTTTCTCCTAAGGTGTTGAAGTTTTTCAACATCATTGAATGTTAGAAGAACATCAATCTACAACATATAGCTCTTGCACACTTCTCAAAGGAGGGTTAGATCGAAGAAATGAATCGAACCCTAGGCATCRTAAGAGAAGCTAGATTAAATTTATACTAAAAAGATAAAACCCTAAAGTTTGTATCTCTCTAGATGATAACCTTTAACTCCTTGAAAAATCRCAAAACTATTGTCTTCATGAAAAACTTGGAAACATACCTAAGAAGCRACTAAATCACACTCATAAATTGAAAGAAGTCTCTTCCACTTTATTTCCAACAAGCAAAATGAGTGGAGYGCCCTCTTTATATAGRGGAGAGAGCCTCCAATACCATAAAATATAAAACCATGGGCTGAGCAAAACAATGTACTCAATACAAGTGGTAATCTAACAAACTCTAACCAACTCCAAAGAGTGAGTGATATTCTAACTAACTCCCACACGTGTGGAGAAGAGAGGGAGACAAGTGGTGCACACCCACATATGTGAGGTCAAAGAGGGTCATGAAGTCAAGTTTTCCACTAGCAAATTCATAGAAAAGTACAACCAACCTCATTCACACATGTGAGAGGAGGAGAGAGGAGCACTCCTCTTAAAAAATCATGGAAGCTTCACACGTGTGAACAAGTCAAATAGCAAGTGCGCCCCCTTTTAGAAACTTCATGAGGCGTGTGTGAGGGAAAATCATCTTAAAAAGGTGTCCAAATGTGTAAACAAGTACAATAATGTTCAATAATATGTCAAATCGACCCCACGTGTGAGAAAAGAGGGTCAAGAAGGGGGGGCACCCTTTACATGTGCTAGGAAAACCATGATATAATGTCCATATGTACTCCATGAAGTGCCAAGTATACAAAATGTTGAGGTGGACAATGAATATGATGATGTGGCATCATCATCATCATCCATTGTACTGTGATGGAACCCAATGCAGTGACACAGATCCCAAGGCAATGTGCACAAATTCCAATGCAGGGGAGACCCACTTATAATGATGAGTCAAGCTTCAAACACAAGTCATTAGGCAAAATCATATCAAATAATCCCCATAACAAGCCTCATAACATAAATTAATTTTATAAATTTGCCTAAGTCTACCATTGTAAGACAACCTTACCCCTATTAAGTGTGTCAATGCTTANTCAAGCTTCAAACACAAGTCATTAGGCAAAATCATATCAAATAATCCCCATAACAAGCCTCATAACATAAATTAATTTTATAAATTTGCCTAAGTCTACCATTGTAAGACAACCTTACCCCTATTAAGTGTGTCAATGCTTAGGACAAGTATTTCCTAAGTGACTTGGACATAGGCAAATGATGAGTAATTAATGACAAGGGAAAGGAAAACTTTATGAATTTGACCATCAAAGTCATTTTTTAATGTTTTGAGGTCTATAAACTGGTCAAATTAACCTTTTAGGTAGGAATCTTCATTTATATTTAGCAAAACCTTTGAGAGGGAGTTTTTTGCTTAGAGTTGCCACTTCGGCTCATTTTTATTCACTCCTTTTCTTTTCTTTTTTAAAATTTTCCTAGTCTTTTTTCTTTAAATAATGAATTTTTAGTGTAGGACTTTAGGGACAAGGCCTTTTTAATGAAGTGGTAGAGCTCTAGCTTATTTATTTTTCTATTCTTTTTATTTTTATTTTAGTTCTTTCCTCTAGCCATTTTGGCTTTATTTACTTAGGCTTGCATTTTTCTTCTCTAGACCTTGTTGGATGACATTTGAAAAGTCAAATCATAAGCAAGAAGTATATTTTTTTTGTAAATGGGATGAAATGAAAGGGAACATATGGAAGATGTTTAGACATGGTTAGGATATGGTTACGCTATTCAACTTAGAACACCAATAGCACTATGTGGCCTAGGTCATGACACACCTTCCTAAGGACAATTATGTCCCCCCATGGTATATGAGACAAAATAATAAAGCATTTAACGTTAAGAAGAGTTATCAGTTCATACCATTGTTTATCATTTTCACAACAAGGTTAGAAATCATCACACCACTTCTAAGCAAGAAACCCATACATGAAATCATAACACATGAACTGAATTAAAATCAACATAGAGTACCATCTATAAAAGCACAAATGATCTTAAGTGAAGGGTACAGGAGTTGATATACCACTGTAGAGATGTCAGAAGAAATCATGTATATATTTGATGGATCAAGTGGAAGAATAGGTTTGAATCTGAAGGGATAAGCAATATATCTCATCAAGTCAACATCATCACACCCAAGTGAGAGTGTCTCTGAAGGTAGTTACCCTGAAAGGGAAACACACCTCATCCTCCCATGAAGACAAGGGTAGCGTAACTTGTAATTTTTTCAAAATTCAAGTTTGGATGATGTAATGGTTACTTTGGAGAGTGTTGTTTTTTAAGAGAAGCCCTAGTATGATAATGACATGTTAGATGTATGGATTTCTTCATGTGATGAGAATGAGGGGAATGAAGTTTTTGAAGTTAGTACTGAAAATTTTCAACTTGATAACTATAGTTTAGGAATGGATTATTGAACATGCTTGGAAATCCCATTTATGGCACTGGTGGGAATGATTCTAGGGAGGAAAATGTTGATTAAGTGCCTCTTGAACAACCATGTTTAGTGGGTTCCTGTGTAGAATTTTTTTATTGTGATTTGCAACTATGTTTGCCTATGTTCAATTTAGAAAATTTTCAGTTTTTTGAGCATGTTAATGGTGATGAAGGTGCTGGAAATTTCCAACCATCTTATTATTCAAATTTTTGTGAAAGTGCATGTGATTTCTCAGCTGGAAATCATTTTTATAGTGCTGAAAAGTGTATGGTATAGCAAGATATTGAGTGCAGATTTTATAACAGTTATTTCTAGCCATCAAATAGTGTGCACAATTTTATTTCTAGATCTGAAATTTTATCTCATACTTCATCTTCATGCTTGGTTGAAAACATTTTCTTGTTGGAGTAGCCTACATCCTCTTTACTTGAGGGTGTAATTGATGTTTGTCATACAGGTTTGCCTTTTAAGAGGCACATAATTGATATTTTGCAGGTTGATGGTGTACTGCCATATACCTTTTTTAAAACATATTTCATCTCCCTTCAACATTGGATTGAGTTAGCGTATATTGGAACATGCTATCTTTTTTCAAATTTTTGTATTGTTACACCTCATTATATGACATTCCACATTGTGATTTTCATCACATTGATGAAGATTTATTACTAGTTCCTTGGAGCTTTTGGACAGACTTGGGGGGATTTATCTTCATGGAGCCCCTTCTCTTCAAGGAATTAGATCATTTGATGAAGGTCTTTGGTTTGGGAGAGTCTCACTTTTCCTTGGTTGGATGGTTGTGCTTGTTGGTTTGGTGATCTTCTCACAAGTACTTGCCTTGTTGATCACCCCTTGGTTGCATATTTGATAGTTGTGGAGCATGCTATCTCATTATGGTATGGTCGATATGCTTATCTTGGATATGGATGATGGTTCTAGCCCGCCAAGGTGTTAGATGATGATGGTGTTAGGAGATAGATGTTTCACGATTGTTGGGGTTTCCTAATGACTTTTGCATGGTGATGTGGTATTATTGGTGTCACTAGGAGGGGGTAATCTACATGGTCCTCTTGTTTGATGTGTGGTGGGGACATTGATGATTGGATGGGTTAGCATTTTTATTATCCCTTCTCTTATGATGTTGATGTGGTTAGATGATGGATATGTTGTGGTAGGGCACTTTTACTTGTTGGGATTTCTCTAGGTGATATGACTTAACATTTGTAACATTTGCTAGACATCACCTAGGTGGAATGTGTTTAATGATGTCAATACCCTTGTGGATGTACATTTTACTAAGTTGGAAGTTAGATGGGGGGTGCTACATACATCAAGGCTTTCTCTAAGGCTCGATGAGGTATTAATCATGTTATAATCATTTGGTGGTGCGCCCTAGTTCAAACCTAGGTGGAGCTTCTATTTTTTCATTGGGCTATTATCATGGTGGTCTTTGCTAGGAGATACATCTTATTTCCATGGTACAACACTTGTTGGAGCACACCCTCACTCATTGGCACACATGTTCATGTCGATTTAATTAGTTGGTGACTATTGGGAGGTTGGACTATGGTTTTATTTCAGCATTAACCTTTGTGCACACATGTTGAGGTTGATTTAACCATTTAATGGTTAAATTTAATCTATTTTATTACCCTTGGAGATTAATTGCTTGAGCATCGTACTTCAATTGGTAGTTGTTCACACTTGGAGGGGTTATTTGAAGGTTATTTCAGGTTTTATTATGGAGTGATCTTCTCTTAGACACAATTTCCGAGGATTACATTATTTTATTGTTGGAGAGTTTGACACATTCTCCTAGGGTGAACTCTTTATTATGCACATTGCTTGATGGAAATCAATTGATGGTATTGGGAAACAACACATGTTTTTGGCATGATATTGTTGAGGTCTAACCACTTTTGGCAATCTTTTCTAGGGTGCATTTCACATGGAATCTTTTATTACTTGTTGGATGGTTGAGGTAGTTACATGGCACAATTTTCTAGGGCGCACCTCTCCTAGGTGCTCTCTCATATTTATTGCGTGGATATTTCAGCTACACTTGTCATCTTTTGACCTTCATTGGAGAGCACCCTCACCTCTTTGACTTGGCACATATATTATTTTTATTTGAGGTTGTTATGGAGGGATTTATTGAGAGGTGTCTGCCATACTTGGAGGGACACACGTGGCACATTGCATGTATTTACTTGGTCATCTTACTATATTTGGAGCATATTCTTGGAGGGCACATTTGTGGAGACAGTTCTTGCTATTCTTTGATGTATATATTCATGGAGTTTTGGCATGCTCAAAACCCTAATTCACCCTTATCTCCTTGCATTTGTCTTGTTGGAGATGATCCACTTGCTATTTTAGGATTTGACTACATTTCTTGTGGAGCGTTCCATCTACTTGGCATCTTGCATAATCATCCATGGAATTGGTTGCCTTGGGATTCTTAGGATTCACACATGTGGATTGGTTAGATGCATTTCACAAACCACTTGCTATATTTAGAGGTTGGTTATGGAGAATTCTCCTAGGAGGAATATTTTGTTGTTTTATTTCTCATGCACCTTGAAGCGCACACTTTGTGAGCTCTTCTAGGTGGACCCTTGAGCACATCCTCCTAGGTTGAACATTATTTTATTAAATTTGCATGCATCCATTCTTGGAGCACGAATTTCATGTGGACATTTTGCAGGTTGACCTAGTTCTCATGTTTATTTTTAGTTGTACACCCTCTCTTGGAGATTTTTGATGTAACTTCTTTTCTACTTTGGGATGAGGGTGAAATCTCCTTAAGAGGCTTGTGTCGACATGTTTTGACATGGTCACATGGATTGAAAAGGGATCTAACTACTCCATTATTATAATATTTGTTTGACTTGTCATGGAGTTAGCCAACAAATACTAATTTTTTACTGTATGAGAGAAGAGACACTCTATAAAGATGAGTTTTCTCTCCATTGTAATGGTTGTTGAGACTTTGGGGATTGAGAAGCTCTCCCCTTGGACTTCATTTGTACATCACATGCTTGGGCATTGAATGGAATATTAGATGTATAATTTATTGTCTATGTGGGTCATTCATGTGTGTAATTTACTTTTCATGTGGTAAGTATTGTAGGAAACCCTTGTTATATAGTTATTTAGGCCTTGTGATGAACCATGTTTTGTTTGGATAATGTAATGTGAGCATTTAATCCCTCTCATGCCGGTTGTCATGTTAAACTTACACCTAATAAACCTACTTGCTGCTAGCATGATATGGCATCGCCTTCATACCACATTTTGAATAGCACATCTAGCTTTCCAAAAACAATTTTCTGCAATATATTTCAACGAGCTAGGGCTAATTTGTGGCATGCATAGCAGCCCTTATTGGCCTACATTTTCATGCATTCACCCTCTTTGATCTATGCTTTCTTGAATACATTTACCCAAGGTGTGATTAGGCATGGGGTTTCTACTTTTATCATTCCTTCTCACACCACTCGTTATTCCACATATACTACAACCATCCATTTTGCTTAGGCTTACTCTTCAATAAATCACCTTGTGCCTCCACTCTATAGCCTTAGCAATCCTATCTTTAGGGAAGCCCCCCTTGAGTTGGAGAAGAGCCAACCAAAAGTGAGAAGAAGAGCTACTGTGCTGACAGTGGATAACCTTCCTGAGTTGCACAAGATCAACCCCTTGATTCTTGGGACTTTACATCATATGGGGGTGTTGGATTTTATTGTAACAAACCCTAACACGTTTTTCGCCAATCATCCTCCTCAGTAGTTTCTTCAACCTTCCTATCAATTTCCTCAAAGGGAATGACCATCACGGTGGAAACAAAATTGGAAGGATTGCTTCAATCCCCTTTCTTAATCGCATCCATTCTCCTCTTGAACCACGCTTTCTCTGCATCAGAATTGCTCTCATTGAACATGTCGTAGAGCACCTCCTCTTTTGTCTGATGTTTGTCTTTCCATCTCCTTAGTAACATTCTCCTCCTATCCATTGCCAAAGCCCATCCACAATCATTCTCAATTCCAAACCTTTCCATCTAATATTTGTCCATGGTGGCTTCATTTCAATCCAACACAAAACCAATGTATAATAATAATTAAATGCTTTTGCAGTTTTCAGTGTTCGTGTATGATAATTGCCATAAAACAGTTCTTCATGCATATTTACTTTAAGAAAATATTTTATAATTAATGAATCATAAAATGAGTAATTTACACACTACAGGATAATCACAATCAATGACAGAGAGCATCATGATGGGGAAGAGGGAAAACCTTCTCTCACCCAAACCTAGGGTTTTTCCATAGTAGCAAATTAGGTTGTTAACCTGTGAAAACTTTGCAACAAATGGTTTAATCCAAGGTTGTGAGTCTCAGACTCCACAAAACTTGGTGACTCAGCAAAACTCAACAAATAGAAGAAAAAAAACTAAAAATACAGGAAATTTTGTGCAGAAAAAATAATATGACATTGCATCCTTAAAATCTATAAAACAATAATTTATCCATCAGTTCATCTCACCAGATATGACAAATATAAAACTGCCACTTGAGATTTGTCTCAAAAGCTGAAACACGGATAAAAAAAGTTTGCAATCCATCAAATAATACCAAGATCAACAGTTCAACTATATAAAATTATAAATCGCGACGGTGATGTTTGTGAGGTATGGGAGGAAGTTATGATACCAAAATCTCCTCACAGCTATATCTACCTCCTTCCTCTTCTTTTCATTAAAACTTTCCAAGGACAATTGAGCTCCTAGGTTTGTGTGAGGAATGAAGAAAGGAGAGGTTATAGTTGGACTTGCAACGTTTGATGAGCAACTACCAATAGGTTGCATTTTCATATCTTCTACCCCCCGTTACAGTTTCCAACTTCATTCTAGCTTTCTTTGCTTTGCTTGCTTTGATGGTTTCCAAAGCAACTAACATTTGGGTCATGACTTCTTCAGGGACAACGATCACAAATGACAACATCTTTGTATGTGGTCCGTGTTAGGTGGTGTTTCAACCTGTTTATGCCCCTATTCATATTGTGGTTATAGTATTGCACTTTAACCTTCTTGTTATCATTTGGATCAAGTCGGATGGCATTTTTCCATGCTTGATCTAGCTGCATTTTGGACTTAGCAGCCATGGATAGTAGAGATTCAAGGCAAAGAAGATGGAAGTATAGAACTTTAGTTTGATCCTCGAGATCAGAAATGAAAATGAAAACTAAGAAGACAGTTTGGTTGAAAATCAAAATACCTTCTTCAAAATTGGAATGCAATGGAAACTAAGAACCCAAAACACAGATGACTTGGCTCTCCACCCTCTATTAAGTCTCCAATTGGCAGATAAAAACATTCTCAAAAGCTGCAACTGATCTCCAAGCAAGAATAACATACCCTGATGAAAAACGTTTCACTGTTCACACTCCAATGGAAAACACAAATCGTTGAAGATGAAATGAGCATTGTTTTTGGGTAATATGCCTTAAGGGTTCTGGTAAGATGTGTTCACACTCTTTTTTCTCCCTCCAAAAATCACATTTCAGCCTTTTCTCCAAGTCAGTTTTGTGTGGGTTCTGTGTTTGCTTGCTAGGAGGCGAACTAGCATGTTCTGGGCAAGTTTTGCCAAAGTTTCAGCGAGTCAGATGAGTCTGAGCGAGTCCAACAAGTTTTGGCAAGCTTTGATTAGCAGGAACGTTTTTGCCGAGCATCATTTCAAGATGGACTTGGCAAGACTAGTGAGTCTTGGTCAAGTCTCACAACACTGGTTTAATTACTCCAATGATCAATCTTGGTCTCCTGTGCATTAATGTTTTTGAAGGTCAATTAAAATGATCATCTTCAAAGGCATCAAGATGGGAGGAGTCATCACCTTAGCCCTAATCCCCATTAGCAACACACTACTTCCCTTCAATCAACTACTGTGAATTAAATTGCAGTGACAAGTACTTACAGGGTTCGAAACTTCACCAACATCTCCTCTAATTTGACAACAGAAAGAAGCACTGTTCTCTGATAATTTGGCTTGCCTCTTAATTAATCAAAGACCCAATTCCRTACAAATTCGATACTTCTAGAATCAGAATTTTTTGAGTCTCGCAGAAAATTTCACCTCAATGCATTCCTAGTTCTAAAAWAATCCACATAGAAGGCTCGTTAATCCAAACTGAACTGCAGTGTCACAAAGAATAGACATGGAATACTCATCAATCCCAGGCTGAATTATAGTGTGCACTACACTTCTCAACAATTTTAGGACAATCTTGATCTGAATTGTAGAGGATGGATGGGTGAAATATTGGTTAGGCAAAAAAAATGTTTTTGGCTAATATAAGATAATTATGGCCGAAGTATATTTTATTGGCTACACTTTAGAAAGTTTCACAATGTAAAATGTTCACCCCTTGAATATTTTAACTGCTCAAATTTCACCTAATGCCAAAAGTTTTCCCTTAAAATTTTCACTGGTTCAAGAAGACATCATCTGCTGCTTAGTTGGTCAATACCCTGAACAAATAATGTTAGCTTAGATTACACACCCAGTTGACAGGATAAACATCTGATGCACGTTTAAACCAGTGGACTCTGTCAACCTTATAAACAAGTAAAGTCTGTTTTTCTTCTTGAAGTGGAACTCTATACATCTATTCCTAAATTTTCAACAGCAGAAGGTTGCTGATGAGTTTCTGATATAGAAGAGCATTCTGTAGAATTTCCTCCACCAGCTTCAACAGTTAATTCCAAAGATAAAGAAGCTGAAGCATAAGCAGCCAACGTGGATCCCATCTCATGACTGTTGAGAAATGTAGGCCGAGCAGAAACTTCTTGCACAGGTTCAGTGTGAACATGCAGGAAGTGGTTCAAAATATTTATTTGGTGACCACCTTGGAAAGGCGATCACTAATTCTATCTTGTAATTTCAATCATAAAAAGTGAAAGTTTAATGTTTTGAAGTCAACTAATCTTAAGAATCTAAATGAAATGTTCTAAAAGTCCTAGAACATTAGTGACTTGGATTAGGATTTAATCTTAGGCATACATCTCATGATTGAGATAGGTGGCAGCTAGGATTGATGAGATTAGATGCTAGGGTTGAAGAGTGTAGTTATCCTCTCTCAAAGCATAAATAGGACAAGATGGAAAAAATCTCACACATATGAGAAGAGAGCAAGAGAGTTGGAAAAAGGAAGAGTGCATCTGGAAAAAAAGAAGAGCAGATTTGCTAAAGAGACCAGCACTACAGCATGTCGTACAGTCTGTACCACCACTGTTGTTGTCTTTTCTTCATGCATAGACCATACATCTTCAGATCTGGCCAGACAGTTGAGAGGGAGAAAGAGCAACTAGTTGTCTAGGAAAGGTAGAAATAGAGCAAGTTGTACTGCGGTAGCTATACCCTCTTTTCACAGGTCATACACCGTTGATTGAGGCGATTTTAATGACCATACAACTGTTGGTTTAAGCACGTTATAGAGATTACCTAGTAAGCTTTGATCTCTGGGATATTGTCAAGGATGTTGTGCCTTTGCCTACAAATTTGCAGCAATTGGAAGCTCACAAGAAGAAGTGAAGGCCAAGCAGATGATCATGGATGCCATAAAGGATTATTTGATTCGTCAAATATCTAAGAAGATGCCAAAGGAAATGTTCGATGCTCTATTAAGCCTCTACCAAAGTGAGAACATAAACAAAAAGATGATATTGCGAAACAAACTTAGATCCATAGAGATGATCAAATCAGATTTAGTCACCAGTTACCTTATGAAGGTCATGGAGATTCGTGATCAACTTGCAATAGTTGGGGTGAAGGTTGCAAATGTAGAGTTGGTGAACATGGCACTGAATGGAATCTCGGCTTCATAGGAACCATTTGTCAAAGGTATTTGTGCT
This sequence comes from Picea sitchensis, assembly GCA_010110895.2. Classification (NCBI taxonomy): domain Eukaryota; kingdom Viridiplantae; phylum Streptophyta; class Pinopsida; order Pinales; family Pinaceae; genus Picea; species Picea sitchensis. The sequence goes on from SNQJ01S0001365.1 coordinate 152,062, forward strand.
CGTGAGAACCCTCGTAAATTTGAAAGGTTGTGAGACGACTGTATCTAGGAGGAGACACAGATGGAGTCAAAGGCCAGCAAGAAGGGTGGTGAAGAGAACCTAACCCTATTTGGTCAAACAAATAAGGGAAGAGGTAAAGGACCCAGCAAGGATAAGGGAAACAATGAGGAGTCATCCTTACAACTAGAAAAGAAGGACTTGAGTAAAATCAAGTGCTTAATTTTTCATAAACACGGTCATTATGCATCCTGGTGTCTAGATAAGAAGAAGAGTGAAGGGAAGTAGCAACAAAAGTAGGTATCAGCCTTTGCAGAAATTCAGATGAACGAATTTGCTACCAATTTCGAGAAGGATTTCTTAATCGTATCTTGCATTTCTACT
>SNQJ01S0001365.1:165938-180749 GCA_010110895.2 Picea sitchensis
AGTGCCCCCTGCCTTCTCCAGATTACCCACCTTGCAAAATCCATTATAAGTGTATAATATGTGTTTACATCAGATTGATTATTTGCACAATAACATCTAACAGCTGGGTGAAGACCATCAATAAACGAAGTTTATGTGATAACATTTGGATCCTATCCCTTATCATCTCATGAAGCACTTTGGTGACTTCCTTCCATTGCCCTTCCTTTACAGAAACCATCAATAATCGCCTTGCGTGTCACAACATTAGGGCATATGTTCTTGTTGGGCATTTCAAAGAAGAGCTTCCTAGCCTTATCCAACTTTAGTTCCTTGCAGAAACCATCAATAATAAAACTGTATGTAACAAATTAGGGCATATGTTTTTGCTGGATATCTCATGAAAGAGCTTCATAGCCTCCTCCAACTTGCCTTCCTTACATAAACGATCAATAAGTGTCCAACTTGCCTTCCTTGCATAAACAATCAATAAGTGTCAATAAGTGCATTGTAGGTGACAATAAACGATCAATAAGTGCATTGTAGGTGACAAGATTAGGCATTTGTTTTTGTTAGTAATTTCATAAAATAGCTTACTAACCTCGTCCAGCTGGCCCTCCTTATAGAAACCATCAATAAGTGCAACGTAAATAACCAACAAAAACATATGCCCTAATGTTGTCACCTACAGTGCACTTATTGAAGAGCTTGCTAGCCTCGTTCAACTTGACTTCCTAGCAGAAATCATCAATAAGTGCACAGGAGGTGATAATATTAGGGCATATGCTTTTGTTGGAAACTTCATTGAAGAGCTTCATACCTCGTCCAACTTGCTTCTTTGCAAAGACCATCAATCAGAGCAGTAGATCTAAGAACATTGGGGTTATAACCTTCCTTTTAACATCTGATGCAGTGGTTTCTTGGACTCTTGGAGCTTACCTTCTTTGCATAGTCGATCCATGAGTGTGGTAAATGTGATTGTGTCAGTGCCATGGCCCTTTTACCGCATAACAACTACCAACCCGAACGCCTCGTGGGTTTTCCCCGTCTTGAACCTATACGTAAGAAGATTGGGAGCCTGTTGTTTGCTCACCATTTGATTGAAATGCTTGAGAGCGTCCTCCATTCTGCCGACTCTGCAAAACCCTTTGAAGGTTACAACATTTGGAATATAGCCATGTGCTTCTATGACAATGGATAACACTGTTCAAAGTTATCAGATCTGGACTAATTTCTGCAAAGGTCTGTAAACAATGACTCCTGATTCAAGTCGAATCAGTCGGACTACTCAGCAAAATATTGCAGGTGTTGAGAGAGGGGATGGATTTAGATTTAGCTAAAAGCAGATGCTTGAAGGTTTCCACTGCCTCTGAAAGCCTGTTGGTTTGCAGTGGCATACAAAGTATGGGAGGAGTGTGCGGCGTGAGAGGAGTTTGGGTGTCCATTAAATAGGAAATAGTGATATGTGCGGTAGTTGCTTCTTGTTTGAAGGAGACAGAGAGGGTCAAGAAACAACAGTAAATAATTTCTTGGATATCGAAAGCATCGACTTACTCTTTAACAGCCGCTGGGGTCAACCGAGTGATCGTGAGATCGCTCTTTAACAGCCGCACGTTAAAACCCTAATCTGTCCGCAGCGTGTTTATGTTTAGGCAATCTGTCCGCAGCGTGTTTATGTTTAGGCATACATGCATAAACAGAAGATTGTAACTCGTTGTCAAAACCCACGTGTTTATGTTTATGCATGCATGCATAAACAGAGGACTTGTAACTCATTGTCAAAGGGCAATGCTGCTTTGATTAGAATAGAAGTGTAATGAGAAGTCTGTTAAAGGCTTGGCTTAGTTGGATAATGTTTAAAGGATTTATGGGTGAATGTGTTAGTGGGTTAGTAGCGTGAATTATGGATATATTTGATTAAAATTAAGTTGTTTAGAAGTTTGTTAAAGGGTTAGTTGGAAAGTTTAAAGGATTTATTGGTTAACATGTTAGTATTAATGGGTTATTAGGGTTAATCATGGATAATTATATTTGACCAAAGCTTACCACGTTCAATTATAATCAACAATGGATAACCATAGTAATTAGATAATTAATAGGTTAGTGATTAGGGCATATTAGTTGGTTGGTTGATTAATGGTTAATGGGATTCTGAGTTAGTGGATCAATGATTAGAGGGGGAGTCGGTTAGTGGGTTAGTGGTTGGGTTATTTTGAGTTATTGATTTAAGGGATAATGGGTTAAGTAGTAAGGGGTTTATAGTAGTGGGTTGTCGTTATTGAGTTAGTGGTTCATGTTTAATTTAGATTTATGGTGTTAGTGTAATAAAAAACCCTAGTATGACTACCATTCCACAATTAATTTTTTTACACTAACCAGAGGCACTATTAATATAAAATTAGGAGCCAACATGATACTGTGACAAACATTTCAACTAGTCAAACCTCTCCAAATAAACAAGGATACTCTAATATGCATAAACAAACCTAAGTAGAGTCTAAGGATGGAAGATAAAAATATAAGATAAAGTAAATAAATTGTACCTTTATGTTATAGATATGAAGGTTGATTGGTAAACTACTTAAGAGAAGATACTCTTAAAAACATAAAAGTGATAAGCTTAAAGGTAATTCACTTTTACACCTAAGGAATGGATTATAGGTTTATATATGTGTCATTTTGCCTTTATAAGTTTTATAAAAAAAAATACAACATAGTAGTATTGGTCATCATGAAGTTCCATTGAATGTGATTAGAGATAGTTGTAGTATTCTGTATTCTTACTCATTGTTAAGTTTTGAGCTATTGTTAGGTTTCTTTTCAATTTACTATATAACAATAGCATAGGTAGGATCACTGACAGAAACAAAATCACAAGATACACAACATTTATCCTAGGAAACCCTCATGGGGGAGAAAACCCAACAAAACTTCCTTAATATAGATAGCCAATACAATGCCAAGACAATAAACCAAAAACACTAGAGAATATCCAACACTGAGCAATGCGCCTCTCTCTTCCTTCTTCTCCCAACTACAACTCTCCAAACTTGCACACTTGATGAGTGAATGAGTGAGTGAAATAATGAGGTGCTAGCCTCCTTTATTTATACTAGATGGCAGGCGCTGGAAAGGTGTCTCTTCACTGGGCAGGGCCGACTTCTCTTCTTAGTGGTTAAAACCGCTTTAATTTGGCCTGGGGGCCAACTTCTTAATTTGCATAATATAATTAGGGTTTGACCAATCCGCAAAAGGGGATTTTGTCAATTACAATGCCCGACATGATCAATCCACAAAAGGGGATTGATCTAATGAATAATGACTCAATAATAAATAGAATACTCTTTTCAGTTACAATATTTCAACACTCCCCCTTAACAAGAAGGGTATTCTACAACATCATCGGGAGAGAGAGAGGGCATCAACATCAACAACATCTGGAAAACTGACTGGCATATCTATAAATCATCATAAATTTTTCTCATCATCATCGTTCACAGCATGGAGCTGGAGTAGCATCATCATCCTCATTAGCATGAGACTAAAGTAACATAATCATCATCTTTATCGTGAGGCTAAAGTATCATCATCATCATCTTCTTCAACAAGAAGCTGAAGTAGCATCATCATCATCTTCAACGAGAAGATGAAGTGGCATCATCATCATCATCATCTTCAACAAGGAGTTGAAGTATCAACATCAATAGCATGAAAATATCACCAACATGAGGCTGGTACAACATCATCACCAGCACGAGGCTGATACAACATCAACAATAACAACGTCATTAGCATGAGGTTGAACATCATCAACAACATCATCATCAATAACAACACAAGGTTGATACAACATCAACAACAACAACAACATAGCACGAAGGCTGGAGCATCATCAACATCAATACTAAGTTGGAAATATTCATCATGAAGCTAGCATCTCATCAAAATCAACACGAAGATGGCATCACAACAACATCAACACGAAGATAAAAATATTTAGCACAAGGTTGGCATCACATCAACATCACATGCAACAAAATGAGGTAGGTGCAACAACATTTTGTGGTACTCTGACAGTCCCTAAGGAGCTTCCCAAGAATCATAAGATTCCCTAGGATATAAAATCCTAATGGAGATACCACGTGGTACTTTGACAGACCGTCCTTACCGAACCTTCAAGATCTTCCCATGAATCATAAGATTCCCTAGGATTATAAAAATCCTAACGGAGCTACCACTACTGATCAAAGCTAGCATATACATGCACAAGTATTCTGACAGCCCGTCATTACAGACCTTCGAGATCTGTCCAGGGATGATCAGTCCCATAGGATATAAAATCCTAACTGAGCTACCCGCTATTGGTCAGGATACCATAGTATCATCAACACTACTCCCCCTTTTGAGGGAGGTCCTTTCGGACTATACCAAACTTGTCTTGAAAGTATTTAAACTTTACACGAGATAGAGGCTCGGTCTGCAACTTGCTCATCTGTGCCAACATATTGGAGCTTTAAATATCCCCTCTGTATCATATCATGAATGAAATGATACCGGATCTCTATGTGCTTTGGATCATCATGGAACACAACATCTTTATACAACTCTGGTTATCACATAGGATCATGGTGGCTTCCATCTCTAGATCAAATAGATCTATCAACAACATCTGGAGCCATATGGATTCACAATTGGCAGAACATGTTGCTTATGCTTATGTCGTGCTGAGAGCAATATTGGATTGCTTCCTACTCTACCATGAAGTCATGGCTGACCTCAGACTGAAACAACATCCTGAAGTGCTCTTTCTATTAAAAACACTTCTAGCTCAATCTGAATCACTATATCCATACAATCTAAAGTCATGATCTCTAGCATAACATAGACCAAAATCCAACGTACCCTTAAGGTATCTCACCACATGTTTTGCAGCATCAAGGTGAACACATTTGGGTTCCACCAGATATTGACTCAAGGAAAAACATATATTTGGCCTGGTATTCATTAGATACATTATCAAACCAATAATATGTTTGTACAGAGTAGCATCAACCAATTCTGACGAGGTATCAACCATGAGCTTCAACTTCGTTTCCATGGGTGTGTTCATGGATTTACATTTCAACATGTTAAAGTTCTTCATTATTTCAATTGCATACTTCCCTTGGTTAAGGAAGATATTCTTTGGGCTCTAGCAAACTTCAAGACCTAAGTAATAATGCATTAGGTCTTTCATCTCAAACTCTGTGGCGAGCTTCTTCTTGCAATCTGTGATGAGATTTTCTTCATCTGATGAGAATAAATCATTTACATATAGTGGCAACATCATTGGCTCATCATTTCGAACCTTGAAGTAAAGGTTAGAATCAACTTTACTCTTGGTAAATCCCAAGCTCTTCAAAAAACTATCAATCTCACCACACCAAGATCTTGGAGTTTGCTTCAATTTGCAGACATGAGTCTTTCTGTCTTCAACTTCAAATCAAATTTTCACATCACTTTGTACCAATCCGTTACACTTGCTCAGCTGCAACTCAATATGCACAGTCATGTGCTAGCTCTATGTGCTTTCTGCAAAGCACTATCTATCTCATTGCCTGAGAGTATGTTCTCTACTCTTTCTACAACTGTTCCTTTTGGAACTGGGAATATGCACTTGCAGCTGCTTTGAAGTTGAGAATGATTGCTCCATTCTCACTATGACTATTGAAATCTAAGAGTAACTCCTCTACTCCATCATGGAAACAACTTCATCTGAAACTGAGAGTGGCTCAATAACTGATATTGAAGGTATCTCTTCTTCTTTCATGGAGGTAACTCTATCTTTTATTATAGTCATGTCTCCATGACCCAACTAATGTACTAGACGAATTGACATTGTAGATAACTCAATCTCAAATATGGGGATTGCTCCCCCTAGATCTCATACTGTATCTGAATTATGGTTGTTTTGGTTGTCTTCATGAATATTGGAACTATTTCTTCAATAAGTGTCTTGTCATAGTCTTATTCCTCTTGTTGGGAGAATCCTATGGACACACATCCAGCTTTGTACATCTGCAACATGATTGATCTGTATAGATAAATCTTGGAAGTCAATAATGACTTCTCTTCTGGTCTCACGAAAGAATCCATATCCTAGTTTTTCTGACTGACTTCCTTCTTTGTCACTAAAACAAGGGAATCTTCCATAAGATTTAATATCTCCTAGGAGTCTCTGAAGCTATGATCTAGTCTTCTCATGGCATCTGTCTCCCAGTCCTGGAAGATGTCTCTTCATCTAATCCTTTCTGAGATTAGGCTTACTCTGAATCTTGATTTCTTCTGAGTCTACAAGGACCTCATCATCTCTACATGATATACTTGGTGTTGAATACCAAGTCTAAGTATGAAAATTTGAGTCAAACTTCAAACAAATTTTGCTTCATGTCAAGGTGGCTTCATTATCCTTTGAACAATTCTATGGTGATTTCTTGTTCTAATGTTCGGTCATCTTTGGAGCCTTCTGCTCTTTATAATCAACCTCCATATGAGATACTTTGGATCTCAAAAATAACTTCTTCTTCATCTTCTTTGGTACATGAATGCATATGGTCATATACATAGTCTTTTTCATGTCTCATCTAATTTGTTTCCTTATGCAACCTTTACTATAGCTTCCTCATGGTTATTACCTGTGACGTGAAACAAGGTCAACAAAATGACAAGCACGAATAATACTCTTTTGATAACAGTAATAAAACAATAGCATGAATAATCATCACAATAGCTCCTTTAGAGCTATCACTTGTGACCTGCCTGAAACAAAGATCAAAAGTAAGAAATACAATACGAAATGAGATCAACACTCTTCTAGTGTTGTGATCAAACATTCCTTCATGGTAACCCATAGACAAACCAAGAATTTTCTCCTGGAGGAGATGTTAGTTATATCTCGTGAATGATCACAATAAGCATTTATCTCAATATGTTCACACGCTACCGAGTATGTTGTCTCAATTATGAGGTAGTTATCAAACTTGACATGTGCAAGTTTCAATCTTATCAACTTCATCAATCAAACCTGGAACCTAGAGCCTTGTCCTCAAGAATAAGTGTGTTACTTTTCTTCCAAGTCTCCTTCACTCAAGATGATGAGTGCTTTCTTCAACCTGTATTTTTTACTAAGACAATATGCTATCTTGACAAAAAGTTGGGTTAGAGAATAAACTTTATGATCTCAACTTTAATCAACCTTGACAATTTCAACCTTGATAATTTTGACCAATGGTTAGTATGATTTCAACATATAACCTAGATGTTTATGAGGTCAAAATAATGTTATAATAAATAGATGCAAATCAAAATAATCAATCTGGGGGTGCATTATTTCTCTTAATGTGTTGGATCTGAGATCTTTCTGGATCTATGGCAAGATATACATTCTCCTGCAAATACCTTTTAAAGATTAATAATTTAAACATATGTAAGTACACACCTCAGATAGTATTTGCAGATAGTGGTACCATCTGGTAGCAGCAGTAATAATTACCAACCCTTTAAAAACTTTAAGGGTGACTGCAACTGGCACTGCAGTTGATACTTCAACTGATACTGCAATTGATTATGAAATTGCAACTGCAACTTAGGGTTTTATGAGAAAACCCTAATTTTTCAAACTTTAAATTTTGAAATACCGATCCAGGGACTAGATGCACTGAGTTGAGGCGAGTTTGCTGGAGCTGTTAGATTTAAAAACTTTCAAGTTTTTCCCCTTGAAACTTGACTTGCGAAAATATGGAAATTTAATCAAGTTATAGACATATATTAAAACTCTAATTGAATAACAAAAATGTATCTCTCATTTGGCAGTTTTGGTATTAGTACAAATGCATACGAGGAAGACGAAAAATATGTACATGTGGCTTATGCCTAGCATCAATAGGTAGTATGGATAGATGATATGAATAAATGACGGGAGGAGACACAATATTTTACATGTTGAAGAGATTAATTAAAAGTAAAAATAAATTACTCTCATCTTGTAAATAATCCACTAGTTTCCTCTTATGAGTACGCTGATGAAAAGGAAATCTAACACTACGACTAGTATTCTTCGAATGTTTCAACAATATCCAATATTAATAACAATACAAGTAAAAGCAGTTGAGAGAGAAAATGTCACCATCATTTTCCATAGTTTCATTTGGCATATATCTCGGGTTTTGAAGCTCATCAAGGTAAGGCGGATAACAATCTTTCTTGGTTATGTTACTTCCCATGAAATTTTTTCCATGTCTTGTTCCTCTACAAACCAAGTTCTCACTTTCAAAGTTTTGTCTTGTCTTGCTCCTCTACAAACCAAGTTATTACTTATTATCTACTGTGTGCATATAACTTTGTTCATCCCTATTAATCATTTATCTCTGTTAGTATTGCAAAATTCTTATTCTGCAAAGCTTTTGGGTAATGTTGTTGCCTTAATCAGAATTTGTTTTGAAAATGCAGAACACAATATGGAAATGTTGATCTAGTTCATCCAAAAAAACAAAAAAGATTGAATCTAACGAATACTGTGCACAATTAAGGAGTTTGTTGTCCAATTTATAGAAAAATGTCACACAGACACATATTTATGATATCCTATCAAACTTGCCTATGAAACCATCCTAGATAGAAGACTATACAATATTATACATTAGGAAATACAAGTACCAAGACTAATTTATAAACTTAACTAGTGACAAGATATCATAATTAACTTAAGTTTTCAATATATACTCAATAACAAGGAAAGGTGGGAGGAACAATAAGTATCAGAACAATTTTACTTATATCATTTCCCTCCTTACACTTTACTTGTATGATGTTTTGAACCATGTCATTATAATCCAAATTGTGTGGAACTTATTGTGAAGGCAAATTTCAATTTGAAAGGTAAGATATAAGTATAATTCTACATTGAAGGAATAACATGTTGTGTTTATTTTGAACTAGTGAATCATTGTTGTAAAAAAACCAATTTTAGTTTTTGCCAAGGTTACTGTATACTTGTTTTTTTTCTTTTCAATAAATTATGTAGTTTCCTCAACATGTGTTTCTTGCATTTTGAGAAATATTTATAAGTTTTTTATGTGGTTAGGATGTCCTTTGTAAATTAAGTATTGATTCTATATAGTTGGATGTAATTTGTAAATAAATTATCGTTTATATCTAGTTAATTGAAGGCAATTCCTAAACAATTTAGTATTGAGAAGTATTTGTATGTTTTTTAAATAAAGTATTGTTTCTGTATAGTTAACTGCATGTCTGTGAACCGAGTTTAGTGTTGGAAATATTGTTGTCATTGATGTCAAAGACAGGGGGAGTCTACAGATGTTCAATATAAATATTACAAGCCTACCAATGTCCATGATAAAGATTGCAAGATGGAGATTGTTGAAAGTATTACTTTTGGATTTTTGATGATCAATTTGAATACCCTATCTTTGAAGAAAGTTTTACCCTACATGCCTAGCTCAAATGGGAGCACGATTTATATGGTTGACTTATTCTGAGACCTTTCCAATGGTATATTGCATTCCCTTTAACTCCCTAGGAATGAGGAGATATGAATTTTTCTGTCCAACAACCCAGCCATAAAATTGAGTCCGACTCAGCCAGTCTTTAAAAGTCGACCCTGAAAGAGGTGATAAAATTACTATAAATACAAGATAAATGTGCACATTTGCAGTGAAACCAAGCAAGAAATCAAGTCTAAGGTGCACATAAATGATCTGATGTATGCTAAAGGAGTTGGGGTGTCTCTTTGAGATCTAAATATGTGCAAGAGAAGTCTAAGGGGTTTTTCTTGAGATCTTTCTTGTTCTCAAGATGCACTATGAAAGACTGAAGGTCTGTGTTGTTGTCGTGTGCACTATTTTTAGGTTGTGATGTTGTTTTCAATGGATGTTACAGTCAATGATGATATTATGGGAATGATGCTATGAGGCTCGCCAGAGCATGAAGGTTACATGTGACTAGGGTTTGAAGGATTGTCTATGGAATGAAACATCCAGGTGAAGTCAAAAGTAATCCATGTATGAAGATCTTAGGTTGGTGCCGACAAGTGTTGTTGAGTTGGTGCTCAGTTGAGGAGATTCGTATCTTCAGTAGGTTGGTCCCTACATCTTGATTAGTTGGTGCTTAGTTAAGGAGATTGGTGTCTCCACATTATAGGAAATTTTGGGTTAAAATGAGCCTTATAAGAAGAATATGGTTGATGAGTTGGAAATTCAATAGCCAATAGAATTTCAAAAATTTGGGTCAACCATTATGGTTGAGTTGGACATCTAAAAGTCAAAGAAGCTTATTTGTCACATTTTCAGTTGACAATAGTTAACCACACATAAATCACGCCTTTGAGAAGATCTTGGTGAGATAATCCTTGTTATGATAAATATTCTTGAAACACTAAATATTTAATATTTTATAATACCATTACATCTGGATATTTAAAAAAAAATTATTCCTCTTTGATATCATAAATGTTCTTAAGACACTAAATATTTAATATTTTAAAATACTACTACCTCCACATATTAAAAAAAACCATAATAATTTAATTTAAGAAAAAAAATACATGTATTTTAAAGCAATGAAAATTGGAAAACTGTAGATTTTAAATATAATTAAAATTATTTTTTAATTGGAATGAGTTAATAAGTGGACAAAGTGAATTTTTTGTCTAATATTTTTTCAATCATAGTCATTTTAAAATGTACCAAAATCATTGGGAGAAAAGTAGTATGATTTCCAACAAAATTCTTGTCCACTTATTAATTTTATCCTTTAATTATTAAACAATATAATATTAAAATTTTATAATATAAGAATACTAAAGAAAATTTAATTTTTTATCTCATTATTAAAATACAACAAAAGGAAGATCCATTAAGATTGTAGTAAGTATATTGTCATTTCAATTTAATAAATTGCAATAAGTATATTATCATTATAATTTAATAAAAAGGGAAAGCATGCAGATTGAGTTTTAATAAAACATAAATAAACAAAAAACATAAAGATTAAATTAACTTTTATTAAAGATTAAATTGTATCATTACTACTTAATTTAATTTAAATAAATATATGAAAAATAATAGTTTCCATTGGCCTAGATTTATAATAATAATAATCTATTTTAAGATCACGACTGCTAAATTTTACGGAGGTATACATACCCTAACCCCCTTTGGATTTTAACGTGTGACCTCCATGGATGAAACACATGTTCTTAATCATTAGGCTCACTTAGGTTGTAATGGTGATTACAAAGAAATTCAAAAAAATAGAATAAATTTAGTTATTGTGAACTATAGCATAACTTAAATTTGGATATAGGTAAACAATATTTTAATGAAACAAGTTTTTATTATGATTATTAAAAAATGTTTTATTATAATGATATGTTTCATTGTTTCATTATAATCATTTTAGAATAACTAAAATTTGATTATAGTTTAAAAAGTATTTTAATAAGGTAAGTTTTTCTTACTATTATAAATAATTGTTTCATTATAATGATATGTTTATATTTTAAATAATATAAAGCGAAATTTTCTTGAGGAAAAATGTTTATATAGTGAGATATTATATGTGTGGTGATTTTATTATAATAATAAAAGTGATAATCCCCGGATGGGGTGACAACTTCGCATGCATGAAGAGACACCAAGGGATTTCTCGAGTCGCCGCCGTTGAATTTAGAGTTGTTATTACGTTTTTTTTAATTTACTAGACAATAATAGCATAAGCATGATCACTGAGAGAAACACAATCACAAGGTACACATCATTTTATCCTAGGAAACCCTCTTGGGGGAGAAAACCCAACAAAAAACTTCCTTAATATAGATTGCCAATACAATGCCAAGATAATAGACAAGACCACCAAGAATAACCAAGACTGAGCATGTGCCTCTCTCTCCTTCTTCTGGCAACTGCAACTATCTCCAAAACTTCTGCACTAGATGAGTGGTTGAGTGAGTGAGTAAGTGAGGCGCCATCCTCACTTATTTATACTAGCTGGGAGGTGCTAGGGTTGTGTCTCTTCACCAAGTTGGGCTGACTTCTTCAACTAGTGGTTAAAACCACTTTAATTATCCCTAAGGGTCGACTTCTCAATTAGCACCACATAAACATGGTTTGACCAATCCACAATAAGGGATTTGGTCATACATAAGTTCTGACATGATCAATCCACAAAAGGGGATTGATCTATATAATAATAACTCAATTATAATTAGAATTATTTTTGCAGTTACAATATTTCACCACCTGGTTCCTTGTGTATTTCCCAAGACTGATGGCTATCAAGGCTCTTAATTCCCTTGCAGTACATTCCCTTTAGACCTCTAATTTTGCGAGTATGGTGATGAACCAAATCTTTGGCTCTGGTACTACTCATTCGCTTGGGATTAATGTAGTAGTTATGAACAGTGTCAATGCTCTGGACAATGGTTTAGTTTTCCTATTCAAAGGCCCGTGCGAGGCTCTTTTGTCCATTCCATCATCCGCGGACAACAAGCAAATTCATTACTTCTTTGTTGATTGGTTCTTGGTCCCTTCTTATTCCAGGCAGTCACTTCTCTTCATTCCATGTTTACCTTTTGCAAGCACAATGCCTCGTGAGCGTGTCAAGTCGAAGCATGGTAGTGGCACTATTCAAAGTGTCCATACTAGATGTCGCTACTCGTCTCCCTCCTCTGGAAGCTTTGATTTGGTGCAACATTCCATGGAGTATCATGAGGAGGAAGGGAATTCCTCTGGTGTTTGAGTTGAGGAGGAAATATGGGGTTATGCAATTGTCTAGGAAGAGCTTCCTCAAATTAATGAGGAGGCTCCCAAGAGGCCCCTTAATGAAAATGAGCAGAACAAAGTGCCCCATGCTAAGGAGCGTAGGGGCAGAGAAAATGACGATGATATGCAACAAAGTGAGCAACCTCCATTGCATAGAATGGAAGAACAACTCACACACTTTTATGAATACTAGCTGCAGCTCATCTTTGACCTCCAAAATAATATGGTAGAGTTGAAATACCGTCAAGAATAGATGGATATTAGAATTGGAGAACTCTATGACCAAATTTCTTGCTCACAACAGAGCATAAGTGTTCATGTGTGGCTAGCTCCTCCCCAACACCATCGTAGAGAGTATGCACCTGGAGAATGATGACCTCCTAGTTATGTTTCATAAATTTCCCCTATAGCTCAATTTCTAGTGTATTTTGTTTTAGTTGATAGAGAATACTATGTGGGAACATTTCAAATTTTGGCCATTCACGCAACTTTTTTGAAACTCAAGTTTTGATGCCAGAGTTGGTTTCCTCTGTTGGCAGCTCTAGCATCAAGACAATGGCTTTGTACTGGTTTGATTTCAATAAATAGAACATAACAATTTTCTATCTTACAAAAAATAATAATAACAATGATGATGATACCAATACCAATACTAATACTAATACTAATAATACTAATAATAATGAAATATTGTTTTATTTACATCATTATTTAAATTACATTTTTTAATTATTATTCACTAAATCTTAATATATTATTTAAATTAAACTTTATTATTAGATTTTTTGTTTTGTTTGTTAATTTGTGCAGGACCTGTTGGCTACGGGATTAACCTGTGGCTTGAGAAACCGCAACTTAGGGGCATCTAAGTTGTCAAAATCACCCGGGGATCGCACCCGGACTGAGCCACACCAACCCTTAACATGGTTGGATTTTTTGTCCCCGCAGGTTTTGAACCGGTGATTTTAACAACACCGAGTGACTTAACAACACACTCCGTCATCGACTGTCCTACACCTCGGGGACAATTTATTATTAGATATTAAAAAATAGTGTTACAACATAATAAATTTAAGATGATATAAATTTCAAAAAGAAAAATACTATTTTATTGTATGTAAGTTATCTTTTATCCACTACCAATTATCATTTCTTTAAATGATAATTATCATTTGTGCACTAGAATTTAAAATTTTCATTATTATTTTTTACTCTCACCTCTTAACTATATATTAACCCAGCTTACATGGAAAACATCATTAATGGAGAAATATAGATAAACCTTCACTAGATAGACCTCTAACTTAGTGTGATGTGGCATATGGTTTTATTGTTTTATATTTTCTTTAGGAGGTCCATTTTAGGCCAAGATTTCCTCTAATGGTAGGTTGGTGCCTACAATCTTTATAATAGTAGGTTGGTGCCTACATCTTGTTGAGTTCATATTCAGTTAAGTGTATTGGTGTCTCTGGTAGGTTGGTGCCTACAATCTCTATAATAGTAGGTTGGTGCCTACATATATTTATAAAGATACGTTTATGGTTTTCTCCCAATTGGGTTTCCATGTTAAACTCTGTGCATTATGATTTGAGATTATATGTGATTATTGTTTCTCAGCTAATGAATGATTGATAAATGATTAAGTAAAGTAAAAAGTATCTTGAACTTACTTTGATGGCAAGCAGTCGCTGAAGAGGCTATTGGTAAATCTGGAAACCGCGAGCTGCGCGCGAGCTGCGCCCTGACCTAGCTACTCCGCGGCCCGTGCTGTCTCCTGCGGCCTCCCTGCCTGGCAGCTCCTGCTGCTGGGCCTCCCGGTCTCCCTCCAGGGCCTTCCTGGGTCCCCCTTCTCCTTTTTTAGCCGAGCTCTTGGGCCGTCTGGGTCTGTCCAGAGACCAGACATGCCGCCCCCTGGGGATTCTCTGGACCCTCCCCTGCCCCCTCCGGAAGTTATTGCTTTCAAAGCAATGTTGGATTCGATCTCCAAGCGACAACCCTCAGTCAATCAGCAGAA
>SNQJ01S0001365.1:203046-231946 GCA_010110895.2 Picea sitchensis
TTGCACTCTCGGGAAAGGGCAGCTACTCCTAAATGAAGAAAATTTAATTCATCCTTGTAATTCATGAGTAATCTGAAATCGGAATTAGTAAAAGAATCACAAACAGAAGCTTTGTAATGATGGCTGCCATGGGGCATGCCCTTCCTTTTTCTCAATAAAAAGAAAAGGGTAGCAGCTTGCAAAAGAAGGTAGAAGGAAGCAAAGCCTGTGAAAGATAGCTGGAACAGAAGCTGAAACACAGTGCTGAAACTTAGATGCTGGAACACAAATGCCGGAACACAGAAGTTGAAACACAGTGCTGAAACACAGAAGCTGATTCACAGAAGCTGAAACACATTGCTGAAATTGTTGGATCTTATGCTGAAACACGGTGTTGCAGCAGCTGAAAATAAGAGATGTCTCTTATGCTGAAACACAGTGCTGGAACAGTTGCAGAATCACAGTTTGTTACATATGATGAAACACAGTTTTGTCACATCTGCAGAAACATATCTCTGTTAAATATGCTGAAACACAGCGTTGGATTAGATTCTGAATCTCAGTGTTGGAAATTATGCTGAAACAGCTATGGTTCTTATGCTGAAACAATGATGCAACATTCTTTGTAACTGAAATTGTGGCTCCGCCACCCCTCTAATAAAAATTATAACCGTTTTCGTTAAAAAAAAAAAGTAAAAAGTATCTTATGTTGATTCACCCCCCCCAGTATAAGCATAACTTCAACAATTGACATCAGAGAAAGTTCCTTCAGAAACAATTTAACCACTATAACGCAAATCTCGAGCACATAAGGATTGTAAGGAAGGTCTCCCTACAAACATAGCTCCTTTGTTCAATGGAACAAACTATATTATCACGGAGTATAAGAATGAAGACATATTTGAAGGCTCTTGGGTTTCGTATTTGGGAATTGATTAAAATAGGTTATACAAATGATGTTGGGAAGGAGTCAAGTGAGAACAATGAAAAAACAATAGATGCCATCTTGAGTGACCTATGATATTTTGAGATTGTCAAGGTAATAAAGTGTACATCAACTAAATATATTTGGGATAAGCTACAAAAAAATTATGAAGAGAGATTCAATGATTGTTCCAACTCTGAATTATAGACCGAAGAAGCACATTTTGTGAGAAATCTAAAAGGAGGACCTGGAAAATACAAAGGTAATCCACCTATCGAATGATTTAATTGTGGTAGAATATGATATTTTGTTGCTAAGTATCCATATGAAGAAAGAGAAGACAATGATGAGGACGAAGAATCTCTCTCCATAACCATGAAAACAAAGCTTGTTGATCAGAAAGAAAATCCAGATTCAAAAGAAGAATATCTTGAAGCAGAACTCGTTAGTTTTGTAGAGTAAATAGACATGATTAGAAAAGGGAATATAAAGTTGAAAGAGAAATTGCAGAAACATGAAAATAAGGATCATGATATTGAATAAACAAATAAGATAATTACCATCCTGAAGATTCAGCTAGAAGAAGTAATGAAATTTTAGCTCAAAGAAAAGGAAGAAACATGTGAGAAGTTAGAGCCTGAAGTTATCTCATTAAAAGATAAATTGAAGAAGTCAAATACTTGGTTGAAGTTTGAAAAGAACATTGAAACTTTAAATGAGATCCTTAGTTTCCAAATGTCACCATTCATCAATACAGGTTGTTATGCACCTGGTTATGTGATATTAAGCAGAAACATGAATATAACAAAAATTACCAAAAAAACAACATAATGTAGAGAATAACACACCAAAATGATACCTTTATTGAAATGGGAGCAATGTTCACTTTTCTCTTCGAGGGGGAAACCTCCAGCAGAGCAGTGCTCTATTACAATAATTCTCAAGACAAAGCTATCTCATGCCTCATACTCTTATTTATACTAATTCTATCTTCTAAGGAACATTATGGAGGAAGATCTTTCTAGAAGCATAAACTTCTATTAAGTCTTCTTACATTGACTTATTCATATATATTAAATAGGCTTTATTAACTAATCTATGCCTTTATTACATGAAAAATATATTATTCAATGTATATGAGGGGTTAGGGTGGTTAGGTCCCTAACAAGCTCTCCCCCTTAAAAAGATCCTTGTCCTCAAGGCTTAAGATGAAGAATTTTTTGTTGAATAGTAGTCGACTCCTAGGTGGCATCTTCTGGTGGAGTATCCTTCCATTGAACCAACACTTCTTGGATGGTGCACTGACGGAGATGACGCTCTCGTTAGTCCAATATATCTTGTGGTTTCTGTTAGCACTAGGAATCACCCTCAGAGTGTAATGAGGATAAGCCCAATACCCATCAGTTTATACAGTAAATGTAAATGAGTTTTAAGGGGGTCAAATGGATAAGACTTGAGATAATAACGTTCTAACTCATAAAATTTGGGTTAGTATGCACAAGCAATTGAGGTCTTGTATCAACTTCAGTCAGTAAGTTGGAGTAAAGATGAGTAGAAGGAAGACTTTGGTGAGAAAGGTGTAGAGGTCTACCATGGACATCAGGTCTTCAAGCAACCTAAGGAAGAAAAACTCAAACATAAGATCCTCTTGAATTTAAATTTCAATGAAACTGAAAGAAATCATAACAACACTATAATCAAACATTCATCATTAATACAGTTACAACAATCCATGTGAATCAGTCAATCATGAACTCTCTCAGTATCAGAGGCAAATAAGATGGAAGAAGAAAGCTGACTTAGATTAATCAAGAAGTCTCAAATCAAGTTACATAATGAGAGAACCAATGTTCTTCATCAAAATATTACAATAGGGGAGCCTAGCTCAACCATCGACCCTTACTAAATATCAAAACTGCATACATATACTCATAAATGTTGCAACTACCAGGAGCATGATCGGGCCCCTGTATTCAAAGTTTCCAGTCGACGCCCGCTCTGTCAGACTGCATAGGCCTTCTCATGTCAGACATGAGTCCGACTTAGTTATTTGCTTTGCAAGAAAAAAAAGTCCACCAGGAAGCTTCAGATGGAAAATCTACCTACATGACCGCTCTCTGCATGTTTTCCATTTATGGGGTGAGACGAGGTCTCAACTGTCACCCCCATATTCAATAATTTCCTTCATCGGGATCAGGACGAGGCCTGACACCCATGAATGCTTCAGGCGGTTCCCACGACTTATGCAAGTCAATATTGACACCTCGAGGCCACGCAGATCTTCTTCTATGACTAATATGGGTGCTTTCGGCCTTTGGCACAACTCCTCTCCATCACTCCCTCCTGCATGCGACCTTGGGTCATAACTCGGTGCTTATATGTAAAGGTGCTTCAGGATTTTGTCCTTCAAGAGTCTTCACTCAACTTGATTCCAAATATCTCGATGCCCGAACTTGTGAAATGGCCTTATTCAGATTGACGGTCGGACTTGTTTCGATTTTGATGGCCACAATTGCTTCCTCGAAAACCCCAGTCGCCAGCTGCTCCATGCTAAAACTTCTGATTCATGAAACTACAAATCCCTAGATCCGGTGCCATGTGTCCCTCTGATTTCGGGTTTCGGGAGTTCAGACCTTTGATGAAATTTTTTAACAACATTTCACCCGATTCCCGCAATTATTTTCCACCGTTGATCTCTCCTAATGAGATCTACGACCCATATTAAAAATTTGCTCGACCTTTTGACTTAGTTCTCATGGCTGCGGACTTTGTAAACAAATACTTGGGTGACTATGGCCCTTGACAACTTTGTGTGATAACATTTGGCTCCACAGGGGATGGCATGCTCCCTGTGAGCTGCCAATAACAAGTAGTTCCAGTGCCTTAGCTGTTGGGTTATGGAGTCATGCTTTGAAACATCATACTAAAGAAAACAGGCCGACAAGCACACTATTCTAAAAGTGAAATCAAACACACCTGCTCCTGAGGGATCTTATTTATGCACAAAACCTAAGCTAACTGACATTTACAAAATGCTAGGTGAAAGCAAACTTCCACCATAGCCATTCAAACTGTTTGATAACTGAATCCATCGCTTCACTGCAAATGATCGATAAAATACAAGGAAATCATGGAAACTAACTAATTTCATTCTTATGATCACCCATATTACCTTCAAATGTTGTTAAAAAAATCAAGCTTGCATGCTCCAAACAATTTGAAAAGTGTAACTTTATGTACTCATTGACAGGGTCATTAAACTAAAGGCAACACATGATTAACTTATGAAAGGTTACCTTCACTGTTTCAAAGCTGCTAACATATGGCTTAATGTCCTCTACATGCACACTTGATTGAATGATAGCCATAGGCATATGTGGGGAAAAAAGCTGCTTGCTGTGAAATGTAGGTACAAGTGGAAGAAGGTTGGACGTAGGAGGTTGTTGATCCACTGATGATTGCTGATTTACTTTTGGCTGTGTATAAACGATATCTTCACATTCCTCAACTAAGGGTTGCTCCTGGTCAAACTCTCGAGTTGTGTCTTATGTGACAAAGCCAAATTCTGCATCATCCTTACTGTCTTAATAGTGATCAAATATAAGATAAGCTTGCTGCTCATCATCACTAGAATATCCATAAAAATGGGATGCCTTTCATGTCTATGATCAACCTTTAAAACAATAATTTCATCAAGAATATAACTGTTAAAAATATCCATTTCAGGAACAATAGTAACTGTTGCTTCTAGCTGTTCATACACATGATTTCATCAAGACAGGGTTGCTCATGGATACCTACGTCGAAGACAAAATTATCCACGGTATTTTCTTCATAGGGACAACAGGTAAAAATTGTCTTACATCCAGAGTTGAGATGATACTGACTTTGAATCCTACCACAAGCTCAGAGGTTCTCCTCTACTTCCTCAACATCCATGAATAATTGTGATAAAGATGTAGATTTCCTTTCTCTCGAGAGAAGGACAAGCTCTGAATGCTGATCCATGACAAGGTACACCATGGCAACAGTCTCTGTGGGTCTGATCTCTACATGCATACTATGATAAACATTGTAAAACCTCTTGTTGAAGACAACCAAGGCTTCCTCTTCCCCTCTTCTCAAGGCAATAAAATCATCCCAGTACTGATCAAGGGACTTGTTCTCACCCCACCACTTTAAAAAATCATTTTATAGCTCAACCCAAGAACCAATGGAGTCAGCCCCCAAACCCTTAAACCATACAACAACATCTCCTAAGAAGGATTTGGAAAACAA
Organism: Picea sitchensis; assembly: GCA_010110895.2. NCBI lineage: Eukaryota > Viridiplantae > Streptophyta > Pinopsida > Pinales > Pinaceae > Picea > Picea sitchensis. The sequence goes on from SNQJ01S0001365.1 coordinate 208,229, forward strand.
CGTCATGAACTATCTTGAATTGATCAATAAAATTCTCGAAAGCCTCCACATGCTTCTCAGCTGTAACATGATCCTCTCCAGAAAAATGAGGAAATTACTTAAAGAAATCAAGAGGATAAGGATGAAGATGATATGGAATATTTAAAGGTTTAAACAACTTGTCTCTGATTCTAGTTTGAAAACTAGTGGGCTGAATATGAGGTTTGATACATTGATGGAAAGTCTCAATAGTAACAACAGGATGTGATGAGATTTGAGGAGGTTGTGGATCAGTTTCAACCTCCCCAGGGCTGCAAGGGTGATTGAGTTCAGAAGGGGTTTCAATATGAAGCTCATCTTTATGAGTAGGCTGAGCTGAGGATATAATATCATCATCTACAACATAGGAAGAAAATAGGTCTGCTTCTTCCAAGGATGGATATATAAAGGAAGGTTGGTGATCAACTGAATAAACAAAGAAAAATATGATCCTCTTTATATGTGAAGGGAAAAACAAAAATGAGTTGATAAAGAACAACATAAGTTCATGAAGAAATCTCATAAGAAGATACCTAGTCATTCCCTTCATCTTTCTGTCAATAGGATCCTCCCTAGTGGAGTCTCTGATGTGGAGTCACCAGGTAGATGATTATAGTTAATTTCTGTATCCCTCTTTTGTCTACCATCAAGAGTTGGATCTATGTCATTCTTCCCAAGGAGCTCTTCAATTTGCTCAAATCCGTCCCCGACAATGATGCCATTTATGTTAGCACTAGGGATCACCCTCAGACTGTAATGAGGATAAACCCAATACCCATCAGTTTATACAGTAAATGTAAATGAGTTTTAAGGGGGTCAAATGGATAAGACTCGAGATAATAATGTTCTAACTCAGAAAATCTGGGCTGGCATGCACAAGAAATTGAGGTCTTGTATCAACTCCAGTCAATAAGTTGGAGTAAAGATGAGTAGAAGGAAGACTTTGGTGAGAAAGGTGTAGAGGTCTGCCATGGACATTAGGTATTCAAGCAGCCTAAGGAATAAAAACTCAAACACAAGATCCTCTTGAATTTAAATTTCAATGAAACTGAAAGAAATCATAACAACACTATAATAAAAAAATTCATCATAATACAGTTACAACAATCCATGTGAATAAATCAATCATGAACTCTCTCAGTATCAAAGGAAAATAATATGGAAGAAGAAAGATGACTTAGATTAATAAAAAAGTCTCAAATCAAGTTACATAACCAGAGAACCAATGTTCTTCATCAAAATATTACAATAAGGGAGCCTAGCTCAACCATTGACCCTTACCAAATATCAAAACTGCATACATATCCTCATAAATGATGCAACCACTAGGAGCGTGATCGAGCCCCTGTATTCAAAGTTTCCAGTTGGTGCCTGCTTTGTCAGACTGCGAAGGCCTTCTCATGTCATACACAAGCCCGGATTAGTTATGTGCTTTGCAGTAAAAAACAATCCACTAGGAAGCTTCGAATGGAAAATCTTCCTCCACGAATGCTCTCTGCATGTTTTCCATTTATGGGGTGAGACGAGATCTCAACTGCTACCCCCATCTTCAATAACTACCTTCATCGGGATCAGGACAATGCTTGACACCCATGAATGCTTTAAGTGGTGTCCACGACTTCTGCAAGTCAATCTTGACGCCTCGATGCCATGTAGATATTCTTCTGTGACTAATATGAGCGCTTTCGGCCTTTGGTGTAGCTACTCTCCATCGCTCCCTCCTACATGCGACCTCGGGTCATAACTCGAGGCTTATATCCAAAGGCACTTTGGGAGTCTTCACTCAACTTGATTCCAAATATCTCAATGCCTGAACTTGTGAAATGGACTTATTCAGATCGATGGATGGACTTGCTTCAATTTTGATGACCACGATTGCTTCCTCGAAAACCCCAGTTGCCAACCTCTCCATGCTAAAATATCCGATTCATGAAACCGTAAATCCCTAGATCTGGTGCCACGCGTCCCTCTGATTTTGGGTTTCGGGAGTTCAGACCTTTGATGAACAATTTTAACAACATTTCAAACTCCCGATTCCCGTGATTATTTTCCATCGTTGATCTCTCCTAATGAGATCTACAACCCAGATTAAAACTTTGCTCGACCTTTTGACTTAGCGCTCATGGCTGCGGAATTTGTAAACAAAGACTTGGGCGACTATGGCCCTTGACAACTTTATGTGATAACAGTTTCAACCAAATGGAACCTTCTTCATCCAACTCTAGTAGACTAGTCTGAGAATGGCACTTGGTGCCAATCACTTTCTTTAGGCATGAGACATGAAAAACATGATGTAGCTTGGAGTTGTTGGGAAAAGCTAACTCATAGGCCACTAGTCCCACACGTTTGAGAATAGTCTAAGGACCATAAAATTTGGGGGCTAGTTTATGAGATTGTTGAGATTTGAGAAAAGTCTGCTTGTATAGTTGTAGACAAAGAAACAATTGGTCCCCTTCAACAAATTGATGTTCAAAACAACCCTAATCTGCTTGTTTCTTCATGCAGTTTTGAGCCATGACCAAATTTTCTTTAAGAGTACGAAGAATGGTCATGAAGGCTGGCTTCTTTCTGTAGACTGCTTCAAATGGAGTCATGTGAGTGCTCGTGTAGTAAGAGGTGTTGTACCACCATTCAACTAAGGGTAACCACTGAACCCACTGATGTTGTCGGTCGAACGTAAAACACCTCAAATATGTTTCTAGACACTTTTTGACCACTTCCATTTGGCCATTCGTCTAGGGATGACAGGTTGTACTGAGTTGCAATTGGGTTCCCTAGAGCCTAAATAATTCTTGCCAAAAATTGAAGGTAAAATTTGGATCATGATAAAAAACAATAGAATGAGGCATTCCATGGAGTTTGAAAATATTATCCATAAAAATTTGAGCCACTGAGATGTTGTGAACGGGTGTTGAAGAGACATAAATGAGCATATTTGGAGAGACGACCCACTACCATCATGATGACTAAATTAATTCCTGATTTAGGTAAGCCCACAATGAAATGCATAGAAATATCCATCCAAATAGTAGGTGTAATCGGAAGCGGTTGGAGTGTGCCGGGAGTTTTGACAATCTCACTCTTATTGCGTTGACATATATCACATTATGCCACAAAGGTGCATTGAACAAAAGTGGGTCTTCTACTCTAGGCCAAGATGACTTGTTGTGCCTTCTTGGCATGCCTAGTAGCTTCCAACCAAGTATGAGGGTGAGCCATGATGACTTGGGCATGCATTTCATCCTTGAGGCCATTGATAAAACATTACCAGAAAAAAGCATATGTCATGCCCTCCGTTCGGAAATACAAGTGCTCAAATGAAACAATAAAATATTCCATTGTTCCAGACACTTTCAACTTGGTCAGACGTCCTAAATGGTGGGTATCTCTGTCAAATTGTTCATGCAACTCTGCAACAAAATGTGACCAAGAAACATACCCTTGGCATGCATTGTGACACCATTGCCACCATTGCCATATTTCTAGATCCAAATAGAGAATTCCATAACAAAGCTTGGTTAACTCATTAGTGATACCATGCAGGGAGAAATAATGTTCCATATGAGTAACCCAGGCTTGTGGATCCGATCCATCAAATTTGTTGACCTCGACTCTGGGGAGAGGGGGGCACAAGATAGGGAGTTGGAATGAGAGTGTAGAGGTTGGTTGGAGTCAACACGTTCAGTATAGAGAGATGGGTCAGAGGAGGAAGGACCCTGGAATTTGTTCATGAATTGGTTGAGAGCGGAATGGACTTCGTCAATTTGACTACCGAGTTGGTCTTGGATGTGTCCATTTTTTCATGAATGGTTGAAATGCCCCTATTTACTTGGGCCTGAAGGGCAGTAAGGTCAATACTCAATTTCTGTTTGGTTTCTTCTTGGTGGGTGGGATCCATGAGGGGATGAGGGGTGGGTCTATGAACAAGAAAGAAAATAAGTTATATATACCACGATGATCAAGGTAGGGAGAGGAGACCAATGGGATAAGCGTAAAATAAGGGTGTCGAGAGCGGTATAGGTACACAAGGTAAAAAAAAAAAAGTTAAAAATGATAGGTATCACAACGATCAGGGAGAAAAGGGGAATCCAATGAGATAGGTCTAAAATAAGGGTGTGGGTAGGTAAAATAAAGTTAAAAATGATAGGTATCACAACAATCAGGGTGCAAAGGGGAATCCGATGAGATAGGTCCCAAATAAGGGTGTGGGAAGGTAAAAAAATGTTAAAAATGATAGGTCACAACAATCAGGGAGAAAAGGGGAATCCAATGAGATAGGTCTAAAATAAGGGTGTTGGAAGGAGACATTTTTTTTAACTCTTATAGATTTATACTCTGATCTGAATAATACTACAATGTCAAAATGCCCAAATTCTTAACAGGAAAAAATATGTAGTAATTTCGCAACATGAATGCAAGAGGCAAGGTTGCACAACAATAGATCTTTTTTGTTCCTTTTCTATTTTGTTTTTGTCCCAAGGGTTAGGGTTTTCAAGGTGCCTATAGACACGGGTTTTCCATGTGCTATAAATCTCTGATATACGTACGGGGTCGAACAATGGTACTCGACCCAATATCTCATGGCACCAACTGAGGAGGTTAGACTGTACCCCTAGTCATACTACCCAATTACCCATGTACTAGAGAGTATCTTCCCAAGTGTTGTTCTCAGTGGAACTATAGAATTTAGGTGGCCAATCGGTTAATATATGGCTGGTTTCAGGATACCTAGGGGGATCCCGATATACCAGAGGTAATTGGAAGTGCGAGTCCATATACAAGTGTTGTTTGATGCACTACCGCTCAAAGGGGTACCAACATGGGTTACAAGGGTGTCCAACAATGTGAGTTTAAAAACCTCTTGTATTTCCTATGTGTATGCTTCCCAGACCACAAATTTATACATTGAACGATAGATCACTATAGTTTAAAGACGTCAGAACACGTCTCTACCCTTGAAAAAACAAATTACCCACAATTCCTACCAAGGAAAGTGCTTTGATACCACTTGTTATGCACTTGGTTATGTGATATTAAGTAGAAACATGAATATAATGAAAATTACCAACAAAACAACATAATGTAGAGAATAACACACCAAAATTATACCTTTATTGAAATGGGATCAATGTTCACTTACCTCTTCGAGGGGGCAACCTCTAGTAGAGTAGCGCTCTATTACAATAATTCTCAAGGAAAAACTTTCTCATGCCCCCTACTCTTATTTACACTAATTCTATCTTCTAAAGAACATTTTGGAGGAAGATCTTTCTAAAAGTGAAGCTTATATAAGTCTGCTTACATTGACTTGTTCATATTAATTAAATAGGCCTTATTATCTAATGTTGGCCTTTATTACATGGAAAAAATATTATTCTATCTACGTGAGGGGTTAGGGAGGTTAGGTCCCTAACACAAGTATTGGCTATGATGAAAAACAAAATACCCTCAAGGGAAATGCAAGCATTAAGGTCACAAAGCCATTAGAAAAGGAAAATGAAGAAAAGTCTAAAATCTATACCAATATTCTCAAAGGCTCCATCAACAATGAAAGTAGCAACAAGAAAGGAAATAATGATGAACATAAACCTGAGTCTTCTCACAAGAATAAAAAGAATGATTTCATAAGAGTTGTTCCACCAAGAAGGCCTTTCAGAAATGGGTACCAAAATCTCTTTATTGGCTATTATTTTTCTTGCAATAATTTTGGTCACAAGGCAATAGATTGTAGAGCTTATGCAAGAAGTGATCACATGAGAGATAGAGATAGAGGTTCTTATAAGACCTTAAAAGATGATTATGTGAGTAACAATTTTTTTTTTTATCATGGGTTTGCTAACACAAACTACAATTCATTTGTTCCTCTACTTGATTACAATATTGAATGCTATAACTTCCATAACTATGGGCACATAGGACATTACTATAGAAGAAGTATAGTTGGACCTCCTAAACAAAACAAGGAAGAATATGTTCTTACCAAGCATATAGAAGAATACTCAAAGGTTTGGAAAAGGATGCAAAAACAAGAAACGGGGAGAATGAAACTGTTTGTTATGAGAAAGGATGTGATTAGCTAGATGAAAATGGTAGGGAGATTCACCATTTCGATTCTCATTCAAAACATGTACACCCCATTTCTAGAAAAGGTAAGGCTAGGACATTTCTTCGTGAAGATGGAAATTCAAGTTTACAATACTTCTTTTGGATGAGAGAAGTCATTTGATTGGTCCTTGTTAGAAAGGAATGTGGAGGTATAAACAATTTCAAATACTAAAGCTTCACCCCATTAAGAAGAGAAATATTGTGACGTTTGAGTGGAAGGTTTGGTTAATAAAAACAATCAAATTGAAGGATCAATGTTGGATACTTGTAGTAGAGACAACCTAGATAATGATCAGTTAGAGATATAATTTTAATTGCACATTGGAGTTCTTTAAGGGAAGCACAAGCTCAAGGGAGAATCCCATTTCCATGGATGTCAAAGGGGGAGAAGTTGTAGACAAAGGAAGAATTGTAGACACAGGGAAAGTTGCAAATAGGGAGAGTATCATAATTGACTAAGGGTTTCCATCAATGACAAAGGGGTAGATTGTTGGAAATATTGTTGTCATTGATTTCAAAGATAAAGAGAGCCTAGTGATGTCCAATATAAATATTACAAGCCTATAGATGTCCAAGATAAAGATTGCAAGATGGAGATTGTTGAAAGTATTACTTTCAGATTTTTGAAGATTAGTTTAGATACCCTATATTTGAAGGAATCTTTACTCTACATACCTAGCTCAAATGGGAGCACACATTATATGGTTGGAAATATTATTTTGACACATTTCCAACAATATATGACACTCCCTTTAACTCCCTAGGAATGAGGAGATATGGATTTTTCAGTCCGACAACCCAACCAGAAAATTGAGTTTGGCTCAGCCAATCTTTACAGGTCTACCTTGAAAGATAGGTCAAAATTACTATAAATACAAGATAAATGTGTGCATTTGTAGTGAAACTATGTAAGACATCAAGTCTAAGGTGCACATAAGTGATCTGATGTGTGCTAAAGGAAAGAAGGTGTCTCTTTGGGATCTAAAGGTGTGCAAGATAAGTCTAAGGGGTTTTTCTTGGGATATTTCTTGTTCTCAAGGTGTGATATGAAGGATTGAAGGTCCGTGATGTTGACATTTTCATTTTCTTAAGGTTGTGATGTTGCCATTAGTGGATTTTTTCATTAGTGATTACATTTTGGGAATGATTCTATGAGGCTCGCCATCACATGAAGGTTACACGTGACTAGGGTTTGAAGGATTGTGTATGGAATAAAGCTTGCAAGTGAAGTCAAAAGTACTCTATGTATGAATATTTTAGGTTAGTGCCTACAAGTGTTGTTGAGTTGGTGCTCAGTTGAGGAGATTGGTTTCTCTAGTAGGTTGGTTTCTACATCTTGCTAATTTGGTTCTTAGTTAAGGAGATTGGTGTCCCTGGTAGGTTGGTGCCTACAATATTTGTGATAGTAGGTTGGTTCCTACATCTTGTTGAGTTGGTGCTCAATTAAGGAGATTGGTGTATCCAGTAGGTTGGTGCCTACAAACATTTATAAAGATAAGTTTATGGTTTTATCATGATTGGGTTTCCATGTTAAACTCTATGCATTGTGATTCAAGTTTATATGTGATTATTGCTTCTTAGCTAATGAATGATTGATGAATGGTTAAATAAAGTAAAAATTATCTCATAGTGATTCATCGCCCCTCTCAATATAAGCATAAGTTCAACATTTAGGTCATGTGGTTGGGAGTAATGATTGTTATCCTCCCCACCCAAGTTCAATTCCTGCAAGTGACATGTTGCACTCTTAACGAGTATATCATTTTGGGTTAATATCACACACACACAAACAAAGTTGTGCATTCTCATTCTAGTTTGTGCACGCACAAGAAGCCATGTGAGGGTTGACAAGAAGCGTGCATTAGACCAAGTTTTGATATTGCACTCCAAGTCTAATGTTTACCAAATGTGCATTGGTTCAAGTTTTGGATGCACACCAGAAATCAAGAAGACACATGCCAAAAAAAAAAAAAAAAGGAATCATTGAGAAATGTCTCCAAATGATTACTACCATCAACACAAGGGAACATGAAGTAGACAAAAGATGAGCTGGTGAGGCAATTAAGATTATGCCAATTACATAAAGGATATGTGTATGAAGGAAGGTGGAAGAAGCATGTGAGACTGTTAGTCAATAGAGAAGTGGAGTAGAAGAGAGAGAGAGAGAGAGAGAGAGAGAGAGAGAAGTTTCTTCACTAAGTCATTGCAATTGTCCATTGTTGAAGATATTTCTCTAAGTCTTTGTAGTATTATAATGTTGAAATGATTATGACTGTAAGTCTGAGTCTATCATAAGTCTAAGGTCTAAAAGGATGTGCATGGCACAATGTATTGTAAATCGGGGGAATTATCTAAAGAGGACATGATACTCTGTTGTTTTCAAGTATTCTTTGTTTGATGTATTCATGTGTTTAATGGAATTAAAAGAATAATAAAGTTGCAATGATTCTGATCTGTCATGTGTTACTTATGTGGCATTTGGATACGTGTGTGTATTGTTTTGCATATTAATGATAGTAAGTTGTCAATTATGGAATTTGTGAACATCAACCCAGATGGATCTTTGTGATTTTATCTCTTCACCACTGACACAAGACCTAATGGTCTTTGTGATTCTCATTGCATCTCAGGTGAGACCTTCTTCGGCCTTGGCTAAAGATTGCTTTTGGGTTTTTGTTGGTTATCTCTGGACAAAGCCCAAGTCTAAACCCCCCAGTGTTAAGAATGATGTGTGAAAGTGTGAAATGACCCAACAAATGGTTTCGTTGTTGGGACTTGAAAGTATTGTATTGAATTATGAAGGAAGAGAATGAGGTGGTATCCATCTTAGGAGGAAATTCAAGATTGGCTAACTGCAAAGGAAGATGAGTTTTCCCTATGGGAAAATCAAGGTCTTAGAGTCAATGTGAAGAGATGGAAAGATAAGTAGCTCTACACTGATATGCATGAGACGTTCTTTGAGAAATTTCAATGTTTGTTATATGAATGGATGAAAAGGAAAATTGCTACCAATTTTGCTTTGTGGCCTCTAGAACTAGTAGTTTGGGATCAAGCCACACTTGATAGGTTGAAGGAATTGGCCAATAAGTTGACTTGAGCCATTGATTTAAGGTTTTCTCAAGTAAAGGAGGGATATATTATTGAATTTGTGGTGGAGTACATTGATCTTTTAGTGAGGTTGAAAGGAAGTTCACAGAAGGTCTAAGAAAATGAATGCTAAAAGAAATCCCACTCTAGATAAAGATGTTCTTCGTAGAGAAAGGGATGATGTGCATGGATTCCAACAAGATTTCTGAGTAGATTCCCATAGCACTGGGGGGTGAGAAGATGAGGGAAAAGTGAGAGAGAAGATGGGTTGTTTGAGGAGGATCCAAAAATTGTTAAGATGAGGTGAGGATTGGGATGCACCCAGAAGAGAAGAAGAGAGAAAGATCCAAGAGATACATAAGAAGAGTTGAGTTAAGAAGGGAAGAAAAACATAGGAGTGGAAGTAAATCAGCTAGGGGAACGCGAAAAGGAGTCAGACCCAGGATGAAGAAAAAGGAGACCACAACAGGAGGAAGTGTGAAAGAGTGTGATGTGTCAAGTAGGATCAAAAGTGAAGATAATCCCACAAAGAGGCAATGCGTTGAGAATAGGGTGCCCAATGGGGATAATAACAACAACAATAGTAGGAGTAGTAGTGGTCCGAGGGGCCCAAGCGATGAAGTCTGAGCCCCTTGGCTATTTTGGAGTGCTGCAACCTCAGAGGAAGATGAGGCGCAAGAGAAAGGAATGAAGACAAAGGATCCCCTAGTGGTGGGGGAGAAGAATTGGAAATTGTAGATGGTCTTTCATAGTTGCAGGTAGGAATCTCTCTAGTTCACCTCACAAGAAATGTCAGAAGAATATGGAATTACCCCCCCTTTGAATCACCCCAAAGGAGGTCCCAAAGGAGGATATGGGCAGGATCGCATATGAGGATATGGAGGTGGGGGAGGAAATCCCCCCACTTATTTCAATTTTGGAGAGATTGGCCATGTATCAAGGTTTTGCACCAAACCACGCGTTCTTTGTGCAGACCGCTACAATCCAAATCATGTCACAGAGGAATGTCCTGACTTACTGAAGAAGTGGGAAGAAAAGAAGACTCACTGTAACATGGTGCATGCAGATCCACACAAAAATAAGAAGAAGAATGAGGAAGTTGATGTCTGGGTGATAACCTGAGGTGGAGTGAATAAAAGAAGGGACTTTGAGCAGGATGAGCTTGCGTAAAAAATCCATAGGGGAAGATCATAGAGGTAGCACAACCCCCTCCTAAGTTTGATGTTTCCTAGAAAAATTAGTTTTTGTGTGATGCATAGAGAGTCGTGGAAGAAGAAAAAGAACACAACACAAATATCCCTTGAGGAGGCTCAGATCCACACAGAAGTATGACAAGCGACATATAGGTCACTTGAGGAGGCTCAGATCCGTTAAGAGGTATAGTGGGCGACATAGAGGTCGCTTGAAAATGATATCACATGGGAAGAGTTGCAGTGCATGATGCAAATATCATTAGACGAAGCTCGCATGCATGAAGAGATGTAGTACACAATGCAAAGTTCAATGGAAGAAGTGCACATACAATAATATTTGTGATGCATTAAGCAAAGGGCGATTGAGGAACAATGCCTTGAGGAGTTGAAGCACACAACACACAAATAAGCATTGGGTGACTTGGTTCACGAGACAGACATTGATGATCAAGTAAGTAATTTCTTACATTGTTGTTTAATATTACTCAATGATCCTGATGTTGCGAGGAAGTTAACACGGATTTTATCCCCTTATATGGGGAAGGAGCTGACAGATAGGACCATATCAACTCCCCTCTCAGAGAGGGAGGTGTTTCAGTTCAGCAAGAAAAAGTGCACTGGAAAAGAGTTCAATATGACAACTGAGCCTGGTGAGTATGACATGGATGGAGTCATGTTAGATCCGTGTTCCGATGAGAATTTTTTACGAAAGTAGTCTTGGGAGTTGATGGGAAATCCAAGTCTAGTCTAGTCACCCATCAAGATCCGGTTGGAAAATTAGTACATGAACTATCCTATAGGATGACTGGAACAAGTTGAGGTGAATATTAAAGGGGTAAAGACACAGTTTGACTTTGAGTTCATAGAAATAATGAATGATTATGATCCATACCCTACATTGCTTGGCATTGATTGGGCCTTTGAAAACAATGCGATGTTGAATTTTAGGAAAAGGAAAATGTCATTTGAGACAGACACCTTGTGCATGATTGCACCTCTATATCCAAATGAAGGATACAAGTATAATGAGCCAATATATGAGGATGCACAAATCTCTCTAATTGAAAATTTTATAAGGTCACTGGATGTAGGGAATACTATATCAATCCCACCTCTAATGGAGAGTTAAGTTAGTGGAGTGTCAAGTCCTATGACACTAACTCTGGAATTCCATGGAAAGGTGGCAACATAAACTATATAAAGTATCATTTATCCAGGTGGATATCGATGGCCACCCACCTATTCCAACTGGCTCATCTTGGTGGTTTTTCAATTTGGCATTTTTTCCTAGTTTTCAGGTCCCGAGCTTCCAGGGTCATTTTGAGGCCATAAACAACATTTTTAGGGATCAACACAATCAAACTATAAATAGAGTTAGAGTTTGAAGATATAATGTGTAGTATATAATTTTCCAATGGGCTATAGTGCACCTAAAACATAGATCATGTGCAAAAGTTACGACCAAGGGAAGTTGATGTAACAACTTACCCCAACGGGGCCCACATGAATTTGACACATCATCTCCTAGGGTTAGGTTTTTGGATGTATAGGGTTTTGGAATTCATGTTTATTGTAAAAAGGATTTTAGAGCCTCATTGTACTCATCTTATTTCGAATGAGAACAACCGTCACATCTCTTCTCAGAGATAAGCCACCACCATTCTAGCAAGCTTGTTTTCAGTCTGCATTTTACAGTTTCAAAATATTTCTTTATTGAATAAAATCCAATTTTATTGTATCTCTATTATTTTTCATTGTGTCTCTATGTTAATAATAATAATAATCTGTGTTCATTTTCTTATTCTCATAAAATCCAGATCAGTGGTATCAGAGCAGTCTGCTCCTTGTTGTTCTTAGTGCATGTCCCCGACAAGTTCAAGGTACAAAGAGTTGGGTCTCGAGCTTGTTTCTCTTGAGGAAAAGAGCTCTCGCATGCCCAAGAGAATTTCCATGGTGGGAGAAAAGAAAGATGAATTAACATGAGATCCTTTCAAATCGTTGCTCAAGGAAGCCCTCACGCAATAAAGGAACAAGATGATGGATAATTTTGTGCAAATCCTTCAACGACTACCAACAAACGACACATCTGCTTCGAGTGGAGGGACCGCCCCCTTCAAGGTATAGATCAAAATTGATATTCATATATTCACAGTTCAGACAGATGCAGATGGTATAGACAAATGATTTAATCTTCTAGAAGGGTATTTTTATGTCTATAACTTTTCGAATAGAGAAAATATTACTTATGTGTTCCTCAAAGCCATCCCCCATGTCAAATATTGGTGGGAGAATTTCCATGAGAAAAAGGCAACAAAGGAACCCTCATTATTTACAGTCGCACTCACTTGGGAGTCCTTCAGGGATGTTATTAAGGAACAATACTACTCCGTTGGAAGTTATGACGACCTGTATAACAAATGGACCACACGACGGTAGGAAAGGGACCAAGCAGTGCCATAGTTCAAAAATATCTTCCATGCCTTATGCACCAAGCTGAGTTTCAAATATTCTGAGCGACATCTGGTGCTCAAGTACCGTAGTGGTCTAAATAGATACATCCAGGAAGAAATGGATTTTTTGTACATCTCATCCTTGGGAATGACCTATCGATATGCCATCAAAATCGAGTAAAATATTAAACAAAAGACACAATAGTTTGGGTCTGGGAACCCCTCATAGCAGAAGTAGGGAAAGGGAAACCCCAACCCACAAAACAAAGGGTAGAGAAAATATGGACAACCTCAGGACAACTAGTCTAAGCCACAAACAAAGAAGGACAATGGAAAGACGAAGAAAGATATAGGGAAGTGTTGTGACTTCCATAAGATCCCCTCGTATAACAATGTTGATTACCACTCCAAGAAGTCATTAGTGGCTGAGGTGAAAGCCTCTAAATCAGATGCGGGTTCCAAATCCGAGTTAGAACCAAAAAAGGGGAGACAGATCATTGACACAGAACCTAGTGCCACCATTGCTACCACCAAGATCTATCTCGGGGAACCTGATGAGCCAGAGAAAGGAAAGCGCCTCTTTCATTCACAGATGTGGGTGAAGGGCACCCCACTGCACTTCATCATTGATAGCAGTAGCAAAAAGAACCTCATCTTAGCGGAGGTCATCAAGAAGTTTCCCTTGTCGACAACACCACACCCATAGCCCTATACATCGGATAAGGAAGAGATATTCATGTCAGCCAAAAGTTTTGCTTATCCTATGACATCAAGACCTTTAAATATGAGGTATTGTGTGATGTTTCTCCCCTTGAAGTTTGTGATGTTATTTTGGGCCAACCTTATTTATGGAAACATCATGGCTTATATGAGTCTAGGCCTCACAATGTTATTATTACTCTGGACAGGAAATTGTATAGGATAACTGAGGTAGTCCCACCTAGTGCCATTTCCTTTATCTATGCTAAGTAATGTAGGAAGGTCATCTCTTAGACCGGGAATTTTGTCTTCTTCATGATTCACTCTCAGAGTGAGCCAAATATTGTAGTCACATCCATGGCCTCCACGACCGAACTCTCCACACAATATAAACAAGTGGATAAGGTCATGGATAAGGTATTATCCTCACCTACTGGGGTACTTATGCACTATCAGATCAAGCATTCCATCGATCTGACCCCTGGCACACTGCTACCCAATGGGCCAATCTATCACTACTCTCTATTAGAAAATGAGGAGATCAAGCATCAGATCTAAGAACTACTCCAAAAGGGGCACATTCGGCCCAAATCATCACCTTGTGGAAGCCCAATCGTGCTTGTGAAAAAGAAAGACGAGACCTAGTGACTCTACATTGATTATTGAGCCATAAATAAAATCATAGCCAGGAACTGGTACCTGATTCCCTGAATCGACAATATTATTGATCAGTTCAAGGGGGAAAAATACTTCAGTAAGATTGATCTGAATTCTGGATACCATCAGGTCCCAATAGAGCATATAGATGTATGAAAGACTTCCTTCAAGTCAAAAAAAGGTCTTTTTGAATGGTTGGTCATGCCCTTTGGTTTGAAAAATGCCCCAACAACTTTCATGAGGATGATGGATGATATCTTACATCCTTTCACAAAATATTTTGTAGTAGTGTATTAGGATGACATCCTCATCTACAACAAGACTTGGGAAGAACACTTGCAACATATTCAACAGGTTCTACACACTCTGCGGAAACACAAGGTATATGCCAACTTGGAAAAATGTTCTTTCGGCATGGACAGGGTCCAATACCTAGGCTAATTTGTTGATTAGCATGGTGTGCATGTGGATCTAACCAATATCTAGGTCATCTGTGACTGGCCAACCCCAACCATGCTCACTGAGCTTTAGATATTTTTATGCCTTGCCAATTTATATCGCAGGTTCATGTTGGGAATCTCCCATAATGCATGGGCCCTGAGCCAAGTAACCAGGGGTGGTGGAAAGGAAAAGTTTTTGTGGGTCCTATCCTAACAACAAGCATTCAATGATTTGAAGCAATACTTGTGCACAGCCTCAATTATTTCATTACCTGACCTGCAACAACCCTTTGAGATTGAGATAGATGCTTCAAACTATTCTTTGGGTGCAGTTCTCACTCAACACGACCACCCCGTGGCCTATCATAGTGAGACACTATCATATGTTGTTTGTAAGTACCCTACTTATGACAAAGAAATGTACTCCATTGTGAAATCCTACTATGAGTGGAGGCATTTAATTCTCAGGAAGGAGACAATCATCCTCACTGATCATAAGTCATTGCAGTTCATACAGACACGAGGCAAATTGCAAAATGACTGCCATCATAAGTAGTCCACATAGTTGCAATAGTTCCACCTCAACATCAAGTATAAGACATGAAGTACCAACTACATCATTGATTGCCTCAATCGACCTCCAGTCGCGACACTCACCATGGTGCTAGACTCTTGTGGCCATGGAACCTTCAGATGGCCCCAACTCTATGAGAAATATCCCGACTTCACCACCACCTGCTAGATGTTGGGTGCAAACACAACTATCACTAATTTCCATCTTCAGGACGGGTTGTTGTGCCATATAGGCCATATCTACGTTCCATCAAGTAAGTGAGCAAAGCTAATTTGGGAATTCCACTATAGTCGGGTGGTAGGAAACTTCAGCGTAGAAAATACAATGGCAATGTTTTAGCAACATTTATGCAACCAAAACTTTGACAGGATGTGATCAAGTATATCAAGTTTTGCACTGCTTGAGCTATTTCCAAACCAACCACTAAGAAACAAGGCCTGTACACCCCTCTTCCTACTCCTGACATGCCCTGGGAATCCATCTCAATGGACTAAATGTTGGGCCTTCCATCCACCAAGCGAGGAAATGACTGTGCTTTTGTGGTTGTTGATTTATTTTCCAAAATGACGATTCTGGCCACCTGCAAGAAGAGCATCACAGTAGAGGCCACTACCAAGCTCTTCTTTGAACGAGTGTGGATACATTTTGGGATACCACAAAACATTATCTTAGATTGGGATAGTCGGTTCCTCAAAAAATTATGGTCGCACCTCTGGTCACTATTGGACACCAAGCTCACCAAATCCACTGCCTTCCACCCTCAAACAGATAGAAAAACCAAGGTTGTCAACCGGATGATCGTGCATATCCCACACATGTACAATTCCAAGCATCCCCGCACATGGTATGAGAGTATTCCCTATGTTCATCACAACTACAACAGAGCCATACATAGTTCAACTGACCACAACCCCTTTCAGGTGGGGCTAGGATTTCAACCATTGGGTCCCATGGATGTTGCACTACCCCTTGTGGCCACCCAGGAAGACTCATCCCATGCTCAAACTGAAGCTGAAAAATCCACTAGGTTCATTGAATGGATCCAACACATCTGCCAATAGGTTCATGATATTTTACAGAAGTACAATGCTAAGTACAAGCAACACCATGATCAACACCGGGTGCCACACAAGTTTCAAGTGGGAGAAAAATTTTTCTTGCACTTGTAGAAAGAACAAATTACAGGACCCCATTGCAAGCTTTGTCCACTCTGTTGCATACCTTACACCATCACCAAGGATGTGGGAAAAAATTCTTTGAGCTCAACATTCCCCCCTTCCTTGGCTTGCACCCAGTGTTCAATGTGGATCTCCTTCGACCATATTTTCCACCATTATTGGACACCTCAGAGATAGAAAAAAATTTGACACAAATAGAGCTCAACCATGACTGCATGGAACAAGCATCCACTAATCAAATCATGGACACATAGGTCAAAGGCACTTTCTAGCAGAGGATCCAACTTTATTGAGTCATCAAAGAAGGATGGCTCATGCACCAAGGAAAGTGGCTCACCCAATGCCAAATTCAACAAAAATATCCTCATCTGATGGGGGAAATCAACACAATGGATACCATTTCTTTCTAAGGGGGAGGATTGATCTAGGTGGATATCGGTGGCCACCCACCTATTCCAACTGGCTCATCTTGGTAGTTTTTTAGTTTGGCATTTTTTTCCTAGTTTTTGGGTCCTGAACTTTCAGGGTCGTTTTGAGGCCCTAACCAATGTTTTTAGGGATATTTGCGTCAAATTATAGATAGATTCATATTTTGATGACATAATGTGTAGTCCTCGGATAGACCTTTTCAACAGGCTATAGTGCATCTAAAACGTAGATCGTATGCAAAAGTTACGACCCTGGGAAGTTTATGTACCAACTTACCCCAACAGAGCCCACATGACCTTTGGCCCTTCATCTCCTAGGGTTGGGTTTTTGGATGTCTAGGGTTTTTTCATTCATGTTTATTGTAAAAAGGATTTTAGAGCCTCATTTTACTCATCGTCTTGCGAATGAGAGAAACCGTCACATCTCTTCTCAGAGATAAACCGCCACCATTCTAGCAAGCTTGTCTTCAGTCTACATTTTACAGTTTAAGTATATTTCTTTATTGAATATAAGTCAGTTTTACAATGTCTATGTTATTTTTAATTATCTTTGTGTTAATACTAATAATAATCTACGTTCATTTCATTCTTCTCATAAAATTTGGATCAATCAACAAGGAGGTGTGCGCATATCACCGTCAAGGTGCACAAGGAAGAATTTGGATCCTACCGGTACGATGGGTCAGATCCAGTGAATGTGTTTATTGTCTTGATACATCATATTACCAAACCCCACTAGGTTCACACCCTTGACACTATGCTCATAGGAATTCATGTGCATTGGTGGGCAACGCATTGAGAACCTTATCGAGGATGGGCAAAAATCGAGGCATCGATGAGGGAAAGATTTAGACCAGACATAGACATCCATCAGTACATGATTTCTTGTTAATGGCAGTGGATATTCAATTAGTATCATGGGAGCTCAACAAAACATAAAGGTCCTACACAAACTTCCTAGAAAGACGTATGTTCCCCCGATTCCTCAGTTTTCCCCAAGGCACATAAAGGAGTTGCATGTGTGAAGAGAGGATATCACTACACGAAATGTAGCATAATAATAAACATCTGTTCAATCCCACTTAACTCCATTAAGAAAAAAAGTGAATCCCACAAGAATAAATAAGTCAGTGGTAGGCAGTGGCTGGTATCGAATTCATAAATACAAATTTTAGTCTCTCAATGGATGAAACACATAGGATGGATATGGGTGAAGCAGTGTTGCATCTGACAAAGGGTCATTGTGACTATGCAACCAAGAAGGAACTTTTGTCGGGGTTCATAGGAAACATGCGCGACGTCCTTGGAGAGAAATACTTGCACATGTACGAAGATGTCCTTGTCACCATCAAAAGTCTACGGTCCCTGTCATTTCATGCATTAAGATAGTGACATTTCCATTATACGATACGTAAGGGAGAGACTATTAAGGCACTACTCAACAGTAAATGTTATGATCTCCTTTGATATCCCACACATTTGGCAGTGACGTTGGTACCCATGCACCATTGATACAAAAGGGGTATATAGGCCTCATGAATCGAGAACACTGATGGAGACATCTCATGAAACTTCTAATCATTTTTTATTTCACGAGATTGCTGAGATGGTACAAATTGAAATGATTTGGAGGATATCGATGATTCCCATATGACACTCCGAGTTCTTAATGACCCCCGACATGCCTCCTAGTTGTTCCACCATACTCGCTTGAAAACTTTCCTTTTTTTGACTCAATGTTTATTAGTTTAGTGTCCACTTTCCTATTTCTATACAAAAGGATCCACAATCTTAGTATGGGGGGATAGTAGTAGTGGAAGCAAACAACATTACAACCTCTTCGACCCAACATTAGCCATCCATGAAGTCTCGCCAAAATAGTTTCAATGGCCACGTCAAGTAGACCACAAGGCCGAAATAAACCAAGAATTGCTGAAGACTGACCAACACCAGAGTTGTCATTGCCTTGGCATATAAGTTTCACGAGATCCCAAACAGGAAAGGTCAATGATGTGCAATTTGTCTATTAGCGACATTTGAGACCTTGGTTAGTTCCCCACTTTTGCCTTTCACAAATATGCATGCACGATTCATAGTACGAATGGTAAACCTTTAGTGTTAACACAAGACTTGGCTAAGTCCCTTCATCAAGATAACATCACATTTTTGGTCGATTGTCCTCATTTTGGGCATAGTGGTATGGTGACCCTTTGTGTCCACTTTTTACTCACCCACCTACATGGTGGCTACTTGTGGATGGGGAGGAAATACCTGGAAGATGAAGAAAAAATCCGACAGGTCACCAAATTACCCATGCATGGAAATGAAATGGAAAAAGATTTAGCCACAGAAGACGTTGCCTAACATGAAATATATGGCACATATAGTACATGCCACAACAGGCGTGGGGTACTAATTTCAGAGAATAATACTTGGTCGGTTCTCTTTGCTACTAAGTTGATAGCTTGTAAGATATTGCACACTCGCACAAAAGAGGAGTGCCCATTCAAAGTAGTCATTGCAGCTAAGTAGTGCATCACAGGCATCATGATGGCATGGGCCCAATATGTACTAAATGATTTCATTGAAAATTTCTTGGATGCCTAGGATTCCAGAAAAGAATTTCACTGTATTTGGATACTACTTCTCCTTGCCATGGTACTTTGGAGCCCCCCTCGGAATTTTGAATGACCTACTAGGAATGGACATAACTTCAATGCTTCCCTATTCCTAAGCTTGCACGAGAGAAAATATCCTACCACCCAAAAATCCCACGAAAACCTTTTTCAAAGATGGTAGCAATGATTGATTCAGGAAACAACACTGCTAGTGTGCATCCCATGCACCATTATGGACATGTATGTTGGCTACCTTTTATTTGAATGTACTTTTCATAACATGTTCATCTATCCTAGTGATGATCAATGGGTTGTGATGACATTACTTCCATTTTTCATCATAGAAGAGGACATCCAACAAGGCATCATTGAATGGCCTACACATCTACAACTAGTCCCCGTTGAAGAAATAGACACTCTAGAAATTCACACTAAGCTCAATCAAGATCGTAGGTGGGATGAGGTTGCACAATAGTAGGTGCAACGTGTGGTCCCCCACGGGGGGGGACCAAAGATGATACTTTCGTCCATCACCCTCGAGACCTACGCCCCATGTAGCAATGAACACAGTCCACCCCGATTAGTGCAAAATGACAACAAATCGGTCCAACTGTGCATAGTACCATTCCCTCAGTACAACAGGGTTCCGTTTAGATGGTATTGTACATCACCATAATAATAGATGCATTAAAAAGAAAAAAAATTCTACAACAAAAAATCCATACAGAGGCTATTCATAACGTCGATCATCTTTGTCTACAACTCGTGGGTACAACATCGCTATCAGACACTCCACCACAACCACCAGATTTTGGGAACAATTTCAGTACCCTCGCTCACGTCCTTAGAGTGGACCCCCCAACACTATTTACAAAGGATACCAACAACAACAATATCTCATTGACGCCAATTCCAACTCCCATGGTACATGATCGTGTTGCCACCTTGCTCTCCAAGTTGGGTGAGTAACACCAAATACTGGGTCATGATCTTGCACAGTTACAAATCCAACACCAACTAGAAATTTCCATGCATAATCAAACCTATGAGTATTTTAAAAGGGAAGTTTAGGATCACCAAGTCTTGCAACAAAATTATGAAATAGATGTTGCAGCACACACAATTGCCCAGGTCCAATACATTGAGATAAGTTCTACATTCACCAAAGTCATCGGGGCAGTGGACAACCTATACGTGCAAATTCCCACTACTTCCACGCAAGAATGTGATATTACTATAAGATTTAATCTCTCGTTCGTAAAGAACCACTTGTAGAATTTAGAGTCACAACTCGCAGCTCTTCGACCACTCCACCAAACGAATCCAACAACAAATCAATTCCAACAAATGGTTAAGTCAGCTCAAGCAAATCTCCACGATGGCCAACATAGGGTTGAATCATTTTCCAGCATGGTCGAATACGACTTCACTTTGTGGACCCATCTACAAAATCTGCTAGAGGTATCAACAAATGAAGATAGAGCTTGTGCAACTGAGGTTGAGGTCGCACAACAAAATCATGACCTGAATTATTTTCCTCTCGAGAAGCGTGTTGCTGCAATACTATCCATTACAAAAAAATCAAAAGATTTCACTATAGCTAGGACTGAGAAACAAAATATATCATATATCATCACTTCTATGGCTAATAAGGCCTTGATCTTATTCACGCAGCTCTCATAAACGCAAGTTGATGCCAATCCCCTAATTGAGAAAATCAACACAATAGACCCGACAACTCAAATCATAGTAGTCGAGGATGATGTGATTTTTCAACTCACCTAGGATCTTCAAGGCTACCTCAATGAATTCTAGCATCAGTTTAAGGAGTTGGTGCAAGAATCTAGAAACATAGTTTCCTCCATTGCGACGGTCATTCCATGAGGCAGTTGGCTTGAGGACGAGCCAAGTAATAGTGGTGGGGGACTATTGGCACCCAATTTTTTGGGTTAACATCATGTGCATGAACAAACGAACTTGTGTGCACCCATTCTAGTTTGAGCATGCACAAGGAGTCGCTTGAGGGTTGACAAGAATAACACACATCGAACCAAGTTTTGATATTGTGCAACAAGTCCAAGGTCTACCAAATGAATGTCGATCCAATTTTTGGATGCATACTAGAAATCAAGAAGATGCACACTGAAATAAAGAAAGGAATCATCGGGAAATGTCCCCAAATGATTACTTCCAGTAGCATGAGGAAACATGGAGTAGACAAAAGATGAGTTGGTGAGGCATTTAAGATTGCCCCGATTCGAGAAAGGATAAGTGGTATCCATGTAAGTGGAAGAAGCGTGAGAGATTGTTAGTCAATAGATAAAGTGGAGTAGAATCGACATAGAGAGAGTTCCAGAGATGAGAAGGTTATAAAAGAAATAAACGATGACAAATAAGAGGTTGTTGCTACAGTTTTTGTTGGTGTCAAGTTGCTTCACTAAGTCATTATGGTTGTCCATTGTTGAAGAGCTCACTCTTAAGTCTTTGTAGTATTGTAATGCTGAAATTCTTCTGATTGTAAGTCCGATTCTATCAGAAGTCTAAGGTTTGAAAGGATGCCCATGGCACAATATATTATAAATCTGGGGAATTATCTAAAGATGACATGAGACTCTGTTGTTGTCAAGTATGTTTTTCTTAATGTATGCCCATGTTTAATGGAATGGAAAGAATAATAAAGCTGCAGTGATTTTGATTTATCATGTGTTACTTATGTGGAATTTGGATATGTGTGTGTATTGTTTTTACATATTAACGATAGTAAGTTGTCAATTATGGAATTTGTGAACATCAACCCAGATGGATCTTTGTGTTTTTATCCCTTCATCCCCGACACAAGACCAAATGGTTTCTATGATCGTCATTGCATCTCGAGTGATACCTTCTTCGGCCTTGGCTAAAGATTGAAATGTTGATGCTTTGGGGTTTTTGTTGGTCAACTCTAGAAGAACCCTAGGTCTAAACCCCCTAACATTAAGAATGACACGTGCAAGCATGCCATGACCCAATAGTTGTTGATCGGCCTTTTCCCCTAAAGAATATAGGGTTTACCCTTGGTACCATCCTTGAAATGAGGGGAAGTACTCAAGGGTTTTCCCCATGCTTTGTAACCTAGAAAAAATAGTTAACTATATGCAGTTTCTAAACAATTTAGTTTTGGGAAATATTTGCATGTTTTTTTATATTTATCATTTTCGTATGGTTGGGTGTCATTTATAAATAATTTTTTGTTGTTTTTATATAGTAAATCAAAAGCATTTACTGTACATGTAATTCCTCCATATTCAATTATTTTTGTTCAATGTATGATTCAAGTTTCGAGAGAGACATTGTGCATCAAATTGAAGGGTGTGTAGTTGATGGTTTTAAATAGAGCAAAATTGACATCTAATTCATTTAGATAATAACAATATTTTGTTATAAACATTGGGATATTTATGATATACAATCTAAACTACCGTGTTAATCATTTTTCAAGACCAAATATCACTGAAGATTGTTGGAAGTAAAGGACATAAAATCTTAACTATAGAGGTGGGACTTTAGCAAAAGTTGCATCCACACAAACACACAAATTTGTAAGTAGATTGTTGCAAATATTGTTAAAAAATTCATACCTACTCATGCTGAGTTGTATACTCCTTTCTCATCTATGTAAATACATGTTCTTGGAATAATCTATGGTGTGAAACTTTGCTTGTGTGTTTTCGAGACAAACTCCCATTGCCCACAACACTTTTAGAACTTTACCAATCATGCTTAAATCCACCATCAACTCCCTAAAGCAATGGATTTCAAGAAGAATTATTTACAAGCTAACAATGGGCTCCATATTGGTGTAGTCATTAGTTAAAAAACACATAAGAACATTTCGGTAGAGGAAAGTTGAAAAAATTGCAAAAACATGGCGAGTTCCAAAACACCTGCCAATAAATATTGTCGATCCGATCTACACCATTCAGACCCATCTGAGGATTGATAACATTCTAGTTAGTGCCAATTCATTAAAGGCACAAGTATGCAATGTTAACTATGGTGGAAGGTTGAAATAAGGACCATTTATTATAGATCCATTCAAGGCAAACCCATAAACCACCCATAATCAACTAGCATCATCATGGAATTCTGTGTCATACTTGCAGATCCAACCTAATGCTCATTTAATTGACTAGGTGGCATTTATTAGATTATGTCAAGCTAGGATGATGACATAATGCAAAAGGTTATATATATATATATATATATATATATATATATATATATATATATAT
>SNQJ01S0001365.1:231956-242907 GCA_010110895.2 Picea sitchensis
CAACGGCCCTGGACTTCACAAAGAAAATTTTGAATCATCTCTTTCATATATTCTCTGTTGGTTCGTTATGAAAATTTTGAATCATCTCTTTTTTATATTATCTGTTTCTTCGTTCTGGCAATTTTGGTATAAGTGACAGTTTGGCCGAGTGGTCTAAGGCGCCAGATTTAGGCTCTGGTCCGAAAGGGCGTGGGTTCAAATCCCACAGCTGTCAACTAATTTTTTTAATAGCGGAGCAATTTCCCGCATTTGGGTTCGAATAGCGTGGTAATTTCACGCAGTGGGATTTGAAATCCATAGCCATCTTCAGTGGTTATGTAGTTCTTCTAAGTCGGTGACAACTTTCTACTAGCAAACACAATCAAATGATTAATAGAATTTTGTCCCACTTTGTTTATAAGCTTATTTAGCTAACAACTCAAAGATGTCTTATATGATTGATAGAATTTTGTCCCACTTTGTTTATAAGCTTATTTAGCTAACAACTCAAAGATGTCTTATATGATTGATAGAATTTTGTCCCACTTTGTTTATAAGCTTATTTAGCTAACAACTCAAAGATGTCTTATAATTTTTTTTGTGTGTCTAAACAAACCTAGTTTTTTTCTTCGACACTTTCATGCTTTCATGGGAAGGTTAACCTAGTTTCTTTCTTCCCTACTTTCATAGGGAAGGTTAAATGTGGTAAACTTTCTATGATACCCTTTGAGTTTGAGGAAGGTTCAATGATGAGAGATATTTGTGTGAGGTTGCAAGAGTTTTAAAATTCTCACTTTTTTTGGGTCTATCTTCATTCTAACCTTTGAGATGATGTCCCCACAGTGTCAAAAGGGTTTATTGTAAGAATTTATCATTTATATGGATTTAAAGGTCTCTATCCCACGACATCTCTATAGAATGCGTCACATATCCATTAGATGCCTATTTAGGCATCCATAGAAAATCCCTATCATCCAAATATACACTTCCAAGGATTTGTAGATGAAAACTTTAAATATGCTTATGATTACCCTAAAGAAACATGTAGTAGCACTCATCACGTCGTAAGGCATTTGCTTAAATGCAAATGCTTCTAATTCTATTGTAAAACTCATGAGATGTTGGTCTTCTTCTCTGATGGAGACTTGGTTGTTCTTTCGTCCCAATAGTGACCCCTTTGAATTTATAGTGTTTGACCATTTTGGTGAAATGCTAGTATCTTCCAATACAAAGTTTTTTTTTTTTATTGACATGACTTGATGAGATTATATCCATAATGTACACCTTATATTTCTCCTTTGAATAATGATCTATAGGGTCATTGCATTCCCCTTTTTGAAGATTTTTGTTAGATTGAGCAAAGAAAACACACTTTCATATTGCACGTCTTCTAATTTTGCATCAAAAATTTCATTTTTGTTAGTATCTATTATAAGGATTGTTTTTTTTCAACTTTGCCATTATCTAGATCTTCATTGAAGTAGTGCCATAGCTCTTACCAAATGTAAGCATAGTTAAGCATTTCATTTTTACAATACTAGTGTACATTTTCATAACCACATGCTTGGGAACCCTTGAACTTATATGGAAAGCTATTTGAAGTGGTTTAGTGAAATTGGACCCTATCATTTGTCATGTTTTTGTCCTTCAATCTTCTAGAATCTACACATATAATATGACCTAAATTTATCTCAAGGATAAAATGGATTTCCTTACTAAATCTGTTTTCATTCTATCTATTCCAATTGGTTCTTTAAATGGTTTATTTTATTATTTTATTTTATAGGTGAATGAGGGGGATTGAACCCAAGTGTGGTGGATTCACAATCCACTACCTTGGTCCACTTGGCTACATCCACCCCAGAAACGCAAACTAATTGTCTCAGTCTATGGTCGTTTCCTCTAAGAAGAGGAAAATTTCTAGATCTTTGAGAGAAGGTGTGCCTCCTTGGGAGGTCATAGCGACCAAGCCTATGCAAATATTTACCAAAACACCACTTGCTTTCCAACAAAGTGAGGTAGCCATCAATTTTAATATATGCCTCCCAAAGTGGATGGAAGAGCTACAACTTCTCCTAATCAAAGCAATTTTTGGTTGCTCTTTCAAACTCTAGTTGTTGTGTCATGGGATATTCATTATCTTGAAACTGTTTAATCCTTGATCACATTAGTGAATGTGTGACTTATTTGACTTAACCAACTTCTTGTTCAACTACTACAACTCATTATGGAGTAGTTGCAACTTATGGTAGTCCTTTGGCTTGGTCTTTTGGGCTTTTCCCATGCTTTTATTATATACTATTCATGATTTAGATATATATAATAGATCCTTTTGACAAAACCATGTTGAAGGTCATGCAACTATTGTTACTATATTACCATGACAATGTCCAAGTCTCCACTATATATATCTATCTGTGTGTTGGGGGGGGGATTACTTTGTCATTAATATCCATCATCTCATCATTGTAATATGTACAAATTGCTCAAATCCTAGGTATATCCCTTTGTTGCATATTTATAATCAATTGTGTTAGTAGCCCCATCTTCACAAGGCTTGAACTTGGTATTGAAGGGAATCACAAATTTTATGGTATTTTAAGGGAAAACCATGACCAAGTTAGCCCATGCAAATTGTAGTTCATCCAACGTCTCCCAAAAATAACCTTATATTGTGTTCTATATATTAGCAAGAATAGGAGCTCAAAATTACATAATGTATGTTGGGATAGACATTAACCGCAGAGGAGAATGGATGAAAGAGAAGTGGTGGTGTCTAAAGACAATGTTGCATTGAAGCATGAGCATGATCCATGAGAGCGGAAATACATCTCTCGATAGTGATAGATCTATCACAAGGACCATCTATAGGTTCTGGTCATGGACCAAACCAAAAATATCGGGTGTAGTCGGTTGCACCTGCCCATAAAACGTGGATTTGGGATCCTAAGTGGACATGGTCAACCAACAATTTAGTTGGTCGTCGACACAAGGAATTGGTTGACCCACTTAATTGACAAGGTGAGGTTTGTGACATAATCACATGTTCCAACAACGTCTTGATGCCAAAACATTCAATATGGACCTTTTCTAATATGTACTTGATTTCCTCTAGGGAATAATTTATATCGATATGTCGTTTTTATATATGTATTAAATTGCGTTAAGGTCTTCCCAACTCTTCCCAGTAATGATTCAACATGATGTTCTCTTGGGCATTATGATTGAGAGTTGTATTCTTTGGAAATTTATCCCTCATGTGAATATGGGCTTGAAAGTTTTTGTCAATGAAAGCATTGATTCTTTGCAGTTTGACAAATCTTTGAATGCCATCTTCATCACCAAAATTTTATCAAGGATTTGATGATGTTATGCATCTTCACAAGCATCTCTCTTTTTGTGAAATGATGTTTAGTTGAACCATCAAGTCTAAATATATTAGGAGAATTGGTCTCTTGTCTTATTTTCTCATAAGGCTTAGAGAGCCTCCTAAAAAATTGTCTTCTAGTTATGATACACAAAGATCTTATTCACTTTCAAGATTTTTATGGGTGTCTTGAAGAGCACCTCCCATATTTCCTTGATCGTATCCTCTCAAAGGTTCTTTGGTAGCAATGAGAGCCTCTTTACCTCTTTCACTTCAAGGAATGTTCTCAATTCTAATCATATTGAATTTCTTGTTTCAATATCTCTTTTCATAATGGGACAATCACCAACGATCCAAATTGGATCATTATATATTTTTTCATCTATCTTGGTCCTTTTAGGGTGGAAAAAATGGAGGAATTTGCTTGCAAGGCCCATTTTAGTGGCAAGTCCCAATTTGGAGATTTGGGTTTCAAAACCTTCCAAATCCATTTTGAGGCATAAAATAACATTCTTTGGTGTAAAAAATTTTCAATCTTAGATTCCATCCCCTCGATGTTATTCTACACACTAAAACGTTTCTAATGGTGCAAACATAACCACAATAGGAGGTCATATGTGGAAGTTATGCCTCCCACAAGTTGACCTACCTTGTTGACCACCATGGTACACGTAGATAACATGTCAACCCCTATTATTGACACATGTGGGGCTATCCAAGTGTGGACATTCAACAAGATTCTATAATGTCCAAAACCTTTTCACTAATTGAGGGTTGAGGATGAAAACACCCTAACCCTAGACGACTATCAAGCTATGTTAAATACCAGACTGCTAGGAGGAGAAAGGGTTCCATTCATTATCATTGTACATGTTCCATAGTTGATCAAATCATATAGGAGTGGGATTTGAGAGCATAATAGAGGAGAAAGTACATTCTATAACATCTATTCAGGCCACAATGCCACAATGGGTTTTAGTGATGGAGGATGTAAGGCCCTAGCCTTCAATGGCTGTAGACACCTTTGTCACATGATCACCTAGGTGATCACTTATCAACACATATAGACTTGGCGTAAGGTTGACAATTATAAGAGCCAATTGTGGACTGCCTTGGTCCATTGGAAAGGTGCACCACGAACATGCCAGATTCCCATGCTCATAGACTAGGCACACTACATACCTTAATAGCTAGTTGGACGTACCAAGAGAAGCTTGGAAGGGAACTTGGAGAGGGAAGGAAAAGTGAGGGTTATAGTAGATGACCCTATCTGATCCACAAGTACGATGCATGATGAATAAAGTGGCATATAGAACTTAACTAGATTTTATAGACATGGGTGCTTGGGCTACATGCAGACCCAAAGAGTTGGGAATTGCAATCCTAGGGGATGTGACAAATGGTAGAAGTTCCTTTGGGAACAAATTACATCCATGGAGGAAAATCGCGGGATTCACTTGTTGGACGCATATCCACGTGGTACACATCTGTCATGCACACATCCATTGGACACAATCTTTCCAAGTGCACTTGGGCATCTTCGACGCACTTGTTGGGCACATGAAACTTTTGGCACATCTCCATTGGACATTGGATGGTTGACAAACAAGTCATGAAGGGGGTAGAGGCACCATTTGACACAATCAAAATTGGAAATGTGGGCACTTGGGTCTACTTAGACTTGGATGGGATTGCGAGTGCAAGACAAGTCTTATGTAAATAGTGGACACTTCAAAGGTGCTAAGGCATCAATCAATCATTCATTGATCATTAACCAAGAGTTTAAAGGGGCTTTGTGATTGTGGTAAGTTTAGGGTTTGGCACAATAGGGAAAATTGCATTGGCTAAGAGAAAATAAGAAGAAGAAAGGACTTGCAAGAAGCAAGCCTATGGTTGCTTCAAGGGTTTGATTGTGCAAGTCTAGGGGGCAGTAAGAAGAAGAAAATATTTCCTTAGTATTATTGTACATATGTAATAGAGTTGCAGGAAGAAGGGTGCAACTCCCTTATTGTATATATTTAACAATCTTCATATAATAAAGTTAAGACACTTTCCTTGGGTGCCTCCTATACATGCCAATTTCAGAAATTTTGAGGTCTAAAATGAGCTTTCTAAGGAAAATAATAAAATAAGAGTTAAAACAATAAAACAAGAGTTAATAATTTTCAAAAGGGAAAAAAAAGAACTACTTTTTTTAATCATTATTTTTACTTATCTCCTTCCAGGTTTACTCAAATTTCAAGTGTAGGCACTCCCTAGATGCATAATTTTATTCTGCATCAAATGAGTGCCTATACTTGAAATCAAGGAACACATTTTTTCATGTATTTCGAGTTTATCTCATTGTGGGTTCATCAAAAGTAGGCAGAGTGGGCACTTGTTGAATGCATAATTTAATTATGCATCCAATGAGTGCCTACACTTGAAATTTGAGTAAATCAATTAAGAGATAAGTGAGAAATACAATTGAAAAAAATAGTTTTTTATCTTTACCTCAAAAAACTATTTACCCTTATGGTTGAAATTATCATCTTGAATCCTATTGGTTCTTTTAAAGTTGATGTTGATAGCACCTTTTTTGTTTTGAGGCCCATTTTTTACCTCAAAATGTCTCTAACTAGTGTGTTATGGACACTTTATGTGTTGGATGCAAATGTTTGCTTGAGTTTCCTAAGTATTGAAATATTGGATAAGTGTTAGAGTATTGCTAGAATATTTTAAAGGTCATGGTTGGACATGTGCCTATTATTGAATGAACTTGGCTTAGTAGGAATTTGTTGCATTAGACATATTGTAGCTTAAGAAAAAGTTAAGGAAAAACCTTAAGTGAAGAGGTGTAGTTTGGTTGTAGCAAGCATAGGTTGGCCAAGCCCCTTCAGTGAAGGCAAGGTAGTGTTGCATGACCTTAGGTGTAGAAATAGACTCAAGAGAAACCCAAGTTTGCAAAATAAAATTCAGGTAGATTGTATACCCATGACAACAACCTTCTATTATTAAGAAATATCATCAAGCTTAAAAGATTCTCAATATGGTTCATAAGCCATTGAAGCTTCACTAGAAGAAGTGTTCACCCCTTTTTTTCTTTAACAAGGTGTTCAAGGATCATGAAAGAAAACCATGAAAAAAACTCACTATTCGTTAACTTCTTTGGCTTTATTAAGATAGAAATCTATTACTTCCAAAAGACACTAGTTATCTTTGTTAATTACTGTGATTAAAAATTACAATGAATAAATAATAAATAAGCATAATAAATTTTCTTCAAATGCTTTGGATGTCTTGCTAAGTCCATATGAACTTCCATATTTTCTTGTCTAACCTAGGATTTTCTATACATTTATCTCCTCAAAGTATGCACACCCATGGATCATGCAATGTTTCCACTCTTATAAGGTATACATGATTGTTAGCAATTTGATTTCATTTTCCCTTTGCATAAATAATTCCTTTACTTTTAATTATAAATTGTGGTTTTAATGATCCATTTGGAAAAACATTATGATATTAAGAGATCTCAACTATTTACCTAAACTATCACAAAATCTATCTACAATTATGGATCTATTTTTAAAGGGTTTCAACTTTTACTCTTGTGACACCTTTTTTCATTATATTTTAGAGGTCATCTTCCTACTTCATATAGAGATAAATGACTAAAATTGTTATATCACTTACCAATTTTATTGTACATCAATCAATGGTTATGTTGGTATGCTTTATTCCCCTTCCATGGTTTGGTCTGGCTAATATTTTATTTCTCATGGTAGTAGAGACATATTTGGTCCTATTCTAAGTATCCTCTATGTTTTAATTTCCCATGGGACCATGCCAAGCATACTTATGTCTATGCTTCATGCATCAATGCTTCGAGTTAATATTAGAGTTACTAAACAATGAAATCATCATTTAATAACTATGTATTCATATAGCTCAACTCAAGGGATATATTTTCAGGTTATCTTTATAACCTTACATGGATAGGATTTTCAACCTTCCATGTCAGACATACTTGGTATTCTTCTAAGTATACTCTAAGTTTTAATTTCTCATGGAACCATGGGCATAGTTATGTGGATGTCTCATGCTTCCATGCATTGATTTAACATTAGAGTTCATAACCAACCGAATCCTTATTCCATAATTATGCATTCATATAGATTAACCCAAGGAATATTGTTTAATCCTTGAGTTAACATTAGAGTTCTCAACCAACCAAATCCACATTCCATAACTATGCATTCATATAGCTTAAACCAAGATATATCTTTTAAGGTTTTTTTGTGACCTTACATAGATATTATTTTCAACCATGCATATCTATCCATACATTTGATTACTAAATTCGCTCCTTCATACAAACTTCTATGTCCATTCCTTGAACCTTTATGAGATTATTTATGTATATTTTTAGTTTTAGAGCATAGTATTAGCTATATGCTCCCTTGT
Organism: Picea sitchensis; assembly: GCA_010110895.2. NCBI lineage: Eukaryota > Viridiplantae > Streptophyta > Pinopsida > Pinales > Pinaceae > Picea > Picea sitchensis. The sequence continues at coordinate 239,749 of SNQJ01S0001365.1, forward strand.
TTCATGAATATCAACAATTTTCTTATAGAAAATTAAATACCCATATGTGGAGCACTTATAACATTAATGTGGATAATCTACCTAAAGACATAAGAGCCTCATTTACATTCTTATTCGGAAAATGTTTAGCCACACTATATAACCAATTTCTTTTCCCAAGAAAAAAATCTTATATTCATATAATATGGATATAAATGTTTCCGTTCCATTGGCCCGGCCATAAAGAATAAAAAAGGACTTAAGTCCCTTGAATATAGAACCAATCTATTACAATTTCATAATCAACCTTTCATACCTACTTAAAAAAAAAAAATGTACTTTTCTAATTGACTATAAAAAACATACCGACTATTTTCATCATAACAATAAATACATTAACGAGAAAGAGATTGAGGCCGAGAGAAAATGGAAATACAGAAAGCATGTTAATAATGAAACTGGATAGCTTCCAACTTCTGGCCTTCCTAGAACTCATAGAATTCAAGTGATGGCTACAATTCCAATACTTGTTTGGATAATTATCATAATTCATCTGCTTTCTCATTCAATTCCATATATATATATATATATATATATATATATATATATATATAAAGTCTATTCAAAAGAGTTAATGGAGTTTTGAATTTCCTACAAGAAGGGAACCTAGACAAACAATTTCAACCTCTTCTTTTTTATATACCCAATCTATAACCATTTTGGAGTTCCCCATAACCTACAATTTATTTATACCATGTTTGATTACGAAATGAAGAAACATCCATAACACTGAGAATTCATATTTTAAGTTCGTGCCCCTTCTCGAAGCATATCAGATATAGAAATAATGACTTTGATTAAGAGACAACACTACACCTACCCCACATCTAGGCAGGGCCCCTTGGCTTGCATTGTCGAAAAAACCCCAAGGAATGGTTAGTTCCAGATGGGGCATAATTGGAATCCTCTTTTTTTTTTTTTTCTTGGGCTCCAACTTGTATTCATTTCTTAATTTCTCAATGAATCCAGTCACTATTTCTCAAGGAATTTTCTTGTCTTGGAAAATACAAGAGTTATGTGCCCATTGAATACCAAAGGTCCAAATGCAAGGAAAAGTGTTGAAGTCCTTTACAACCAAGTCCTAAGACTAACTGAGAATACAATCTTCGAAGCATTTATTATTCCATCTTGAAGATAGATTGAAAGTGAGTGCTACTAGCATCCAAATCTGAATTGCAAAGGACAATGAATGAGCAAGTGAGAAACCGATTCTTCGTTTGATTTACAGAGAGTGCATCTATTAGGACCGATCCATCCTCTTTTAATGTCATTGTCTCAAGTTAAAATCTTTTTGTTTAAGGATATCCAAAGAACTATCTTGCATTTTAAGGGACCCAAATGTTTCCAAATATAATTCCACCACCACTTCCTATCCCCTTGAAAAAGGGATTCAACCTGAACACTATACACAAGATTTGTAGTGAAATATCTTGTTCTAGGATTCTTTGACCAACACAAAGAGTTCTCATATTCATCAGAGAGACTAATAAAACAAGAGCACAAATACTCACACAATTATGCCATTATGCTACTTCTTGACCTCTCAAACCAATTTTCTCTTCTGATTTCCATCCTCGTTGACCCCACTCTTGGGGATGTTGGGATTTTGCATTAGCAAGGGAGAATATGCCTGCGTTGTGAAGAGACTATACCAGATTTATAGAGAGATGGAAACCATCCGCAGAACTGAGCCAAGGATATTCCCCTACTCTAGTTTTCATTTTGTCCCCCACCTTCCACACCATTCAATTACCAACAAGTGGGAAGACCCCAACCAATTCCTTCCACACTATCGAACCATTTTTTACAGACTTTTGGGGGTCTATATACCAATCCTCAATCAATTTTCCAGCAAAATATTTAGATCTCATAGCTCTTCCCCAGAGAGCTATTATGAGTGAGTCTCCAAAGAGACTTGGAAACAATAACTGACTGAATAATTTTATTTTTTAAGTCCCAACCTCCGAGATTTTTTGGCATAGTGATAGTAGACCACTTGACCAAGGGAATGTCATCTGAATTGCGATTGCTCGACCATAAATATTGGAAGCTCTTCTTCTGGATTTTGGTGAGAATCCCTTTTGGGACACTCAATAAGGACATCCAAAACACAAGAATACTTTCCAAAGTAGACTTTATAAGAATCAGATGACCACCCCTCAAGAGTAATTTCTTCACCCATAAAGAGATATGTGCTTTCACTTTATTATATAACCAGATCCAATCGATACATGTGTAAGAATTTGGTTTTAGAAAAAAACCCAAATATTTAAAACTTGTGTCCAATTCCTTACGTTGAAAAGGAAAGAGAACTTCCATCTCAGCCTTTAAACCTTATGGAATTGGATTAGAGATTGAGCATGCATTTCACATGTTAATAACCATTCATTTAGCTTTTTGTTCCTGGGATCGAAACAGGGGAATTACATTCCTCTCCCCCTAGATTTTGTACCATCCTTGGTGCACATCATCACTATATAAAGTAATAACAATTTTTACATAAAAGTTTTCAAAATAAATGTAGATATGTCTCTTACATAGTGTCCTCCAACTCCCACATTGTTCTTTAGGGTTGTTGTTTGGGCTTCAAAACGTCATACAAATATCACTCATTACCATACATTTTTCACCTATGCTTCCATTATATCACTCATTATTCACCACCATGCCACTTCATTTTCCCTATTGTTCACCATTAATGGGTCTCATTTATATTTTCCAAATATTATTTATTTTTAAGCATTTGTAAGAGAAATTCTTGATTAAATATTAGAAAATAATATATTTTACTTTATATATGGAAAATGTATTGTTTTTGTGACATGTGTAGGTGACAAGGAAGCTTCCAAGACACCTTTATGTGGCCTTGCATGATCAAATTCGAATTTGAGAAGATAAACCTCATGGAGAAGATCAAGGAAAAAAGGGGGTTATGTGTCTAGATGGTTGAGAAATGTATGGAACTAAAGAGAGATTAGTGGATCACATTTATGAGTTTGTTATTCATCCCATTGTATAAATATGATTACAATCTCCTCCATTTGTAACTTGAAGCTTGTAATCTTAGAATTAGAGAGAGTTGTAATCTTAGAGTCGGTTTTGGAGATTTTGAAATAAAGA
>SNQJ01S0001365.1:253476-269341 GCA_010110895.2 Picea sitchensis
CGCCAGCTGAGGAATAGATCCATTTCAGAGTATCTCATTAAATGGAGGAAACTACCGGCTGAAGATTCCACTTGGGAAGATGAGTCTTTTATACAGAAGCATCCAGAGTTACTCAAGCATTGCGGACAACACTTGTCTCAAGAAGAGGGGCATGTTAAGCCCTAATATTGGCTTATTACCCCTTAATTGGGGCATATTATATTAGTAATGTTATTTTATTTATGTCGGCTTTAGGCCATTACTTGTAATTATACCTCCTAGTCTCCTATATATACCAAGGATACAATTTCATTTTGAATCATCTTGTACTTGAAAATTTAAGTGGGGTAAAAGGAGGTTGCCCCCTCGAAGAGGATTATTATCTGAAATTATCTCTTTTTCAAGGCGTTGAGTACTTTTTCTGAGGTTTTTCTATGCTATATTGATATTTGGTTCTTAACATACACGACCTGTTCCATAGACAACTCACGTATGTATGTGACCTTTCTATAGATCACCTCGCATATGTACGTGGCTGCTTCCACAAAAACTTGCATATGCCTCATAAAATGTAAGGCTTGATCTTACCTCGTGGCTATCATTCTATTCTGGTTGTTCAGTCTTCTTCATCCGCTTCTGAAAGTGTCCAGGTTTCTCTGTACTTGTACTCTAAGCTTCCATCCTTTCAACATTGTCTTCCTTCCAAGTTACATGTTCTCTTCTTTCCATGCTATATGAAACACTCCTCATTGACTTTCTCCTTGAATTCCAACAATCTTGAGCTTTGTGGCCAAACCCACTGCAGTTGTAAAATATTATGGTGTGACAATGAGCAACAATGTGTCCCACTTGATTACATCTCCAACATCTTAGGGTGTCATGGAACATTCCAACATCTTTCCTTGCATAATGTCTGCAATCCAAATCTTTGTGACCATATTCATTACATGAGAAGTAGTGACCATGGAAAACATTTTCATACCTTTGATTTGGTGTCCACCTTGAAGATGTCTCTCTTTTGAATTTACTTTGAGGTGTGACCTGCTTCTTGGTGTCTTCCTTACTCTGATCTTCTGAATATTTCCTTGCTTTGTGTAGGTGTTTGACTTGCATCTTTGTTTGCACCTTTTTCGAATGAAGGACTTACCTCATGCTGCTTAGAAGTGCTAACTTCAAAGTGTGTTGCCTCCTTGTTGTATCCAAGACCAGACCTATCATTATGTGATCTTTGACAATTCAAGATTTCATCCAAGATTATTGAGTTGTTCATGAACTTTTTTGACTTCTCTACTTTCCTTTTGGATTCTTCAATTTGGGTATTCATATTGACATTGACCTCAAGGATTTTGCTAAGCTCATCATCTACCTTCTTATTTTCTTATGCTTGACTAATTATATCAATCTTTAGTCTCTTGATCTCTTCTTCTTGTTTCATGAGTATTTTCCTTAATGCCATGGTATGCCTTTGACACTTTTCTAGGGATTCCTTAATGTTTTAATCAAGATCAAATTTAGGATCAAAAGTATATTGATCATCTTATAACACATATAAAACATTATCTTTGAGCTTCAACAAATCTTCCTCTTCACTTATAAGATAACAGTTAGATGTTTCTACACAACCTTCTTCTACTTGTGATCCGTGATCTTTTCGTCAGGTGACTTATTAAAGAATTGTATTAAATGAGCATAAAACTAAAGTACACCATAAAGAAGGAAAATCTCAAAAGGAAAGAGACATAAGCATGAAATATGAACACAAAACTTGATAACGAAGTTCGTCCTTGGTGGACTAGGTCTCCGGCTCCTGCTCTCACATGGGTAGTCCTTTTTATTACCTCCACAAAAGAATTGGGAAAAATACATAAGTATACCTCATTCTAGAGTTAAGCTACAAAATATTTGCTCATATCAGAAAACAAACATCACGATTGCATTCGTGGCATCGAATTACCTAAAAATGATTGTCTCCACGCCTCGATCCAAGTCTGGCTCTTTCAGGCCCAAGAGACACCCTTGCCTCAGTTTCTATGCCCTTCCTCTATAATAAATGACCGGGAAAAATATCGAAATGCATTCCCTGTCTCAAAATCTGTTCCAAAATCAATACGGATGCGCCCTTAGTTCTCCTCCCTTCTTCCCCCGAACACTGGCGGAAAAGCCCCTTTTTATAATATTTGCGAGTGGTTAGGAATAAATGAAGTGGTTGGTGCATTTGTAGGTGTATGCTATATTAGGACATAGGTTGGCAGAGGTCCCGGGATCAAATCTCGTGATCCTCCCCCATTTTAACACATGGTTGCAACTGTTTTGGCACGCACTACTAAATATGGCGGGGCAGTTGGCAGAGATTTTGGCGGTGGTTAAGTTTGGCAGTTGAATATATATGGCGGAGGTTTAGGTGTATATTCCATATATGGAGTGTGGTCGCATGAAATAAAACATAACCAGGGGCTAAGCCGAGGGCCTAGCCCCTTTTCTTTTTCTCCCACATAGAACATTTAAGCTTAAATAATATTTGTGCCATATGATGAACACAAACTATGTATTGGCATGTTGGCTAGCATGGAGTTTTAAGGCCTTTGGGCTAGGAGGTTAGGATTTCAACTCCCATTGGCTCGAATATATATTTTAATGAATTGTACTGTAAGAGGCCAATGGGGGATTGCCACATGGAAACCTCTCATTGGCTATCCTCTACCATGTGTCAACCGAAGACTGGAACACATAACCTGCCACGTGTACCTATAAAAATCCACCACATATACCTGCAACATTGGACCACATCTCCCTTTATATATATGACACGTGTCACCCTTGCAGTGGTGACACATGTCACCTTGACCTTTGACTTTTTGACCAAGTTTGACTTGAAATTTGACCACTTATATCTTTCGATCCATAATTCCATTTGACGATCCATTTGCGTCATTAGAAATATTGCGATGCGCTCTTCGCGACCATGCCATTTTAACTGAGTTTTGGGAACTTTGGATTTTTTCCCTTTCTCTATCTACTGAAGCCATTATGAGTGTCCTAATTTGCCTCTGCGAGTTCTGAGTTGTTCTTAACCTTCTCTGAATCCTTTTTGGATCAACTTGTGTGTCCATGGATCTCCTTGAAGCTTGTAAGGATTATAATGAAGGCCTACTCTGATACAAATTGTTAGACACACCGACCACACTTAGAGGGGGTGGGGTGAATCAGTGTGAGGCTATTTTTACAACTTACAAAACTTTAGTTAACCATCACCATTCACAACATCATTACTCATTACTTATATTCACACTTAGTTGCTTTCATGTAAACATATCCCAATGACATATATTAACAATAAAAAACTATTCACCATCACAATAAAGAACATAATGACCACTAGATATATGTATAATTTTGTTTTGTATTACAGACTACAATCCTTGGGGTTTATCAACACCAACTTAAATGAGCACCAACTCAAAGAGAGAGCTAACTCTCAATGCAAGATCCAACCTACAGATCTCAACACCAATTGAGAAGAGGAATCCAATCCTCAAGTACAAGACCTAACTTGTAGACATAAAGCAATCTATAAAATTATACCAACAATATATACCAAGACAAGTGCATCAACTATGCACAACACAACCTGTCACAACAACCTATCACCTCAACCTGTCTCATCAATCTCATCATCCAAATCTGATCTACTCACAAAGATCAATCATCAAGTCAACTCTCAACCATATGCACAATATCACCAAGTTAACCAACAAGATACCTCTAGCAATACACCATACTCTCCATAAACCAAATACCATAAATCCTTACACAAGACCATGTGACAAAACCATACCTTTAATCCTGTAGCAATCATCAAGACCTATACCATACCATGCAACAATTGGAACAATTCCAATATGTAAATCTGATGTGGTTACCAAACTGCCAACTTTCTGCAGCTGCCAAATCTGTTGCCATGGTTTTGTTGTCGCGATTATGTTGCCATGGTTTTTCTGCCACGGTTTTGTTGTCGTGATTCTTCTGCCACAATTTTTCTACCGCACTTTTTATGCCACACTTTTTCTACCGCTATTTTTCCGCTGCACTTTTTCTATCGCGAATATGCTCTATCAATAATACCTCCCAAATAACCTTTCACAAATGGATATTCAATATGATCAAAGATCATACTCATAAGAGACCCTTTCTCTCTTATTTGAACTTCTCCAAGTAGCTTCCTCTAGGGGTTATCTTCTAACCAACTTACCCAACTTCCTTCTTTTGGGGCTAACCTACTTCTAACCACTTTGTCCACTTACAACCACTTTATCCACAAATAATAAACTCTCCACTTCTAGTTGCAAATAATTTATTTTTAATTGTTTTGTTTTTGCAACGAATTAACCCATGACTAACCACTTTGACTGGTCGACTTCTTCTAGGAGCTTATAGAATAATTTGACTTCTTTGACCTTCTAGAAGATTCTAGATAACTCATGAGGGTTCTCCAACTTCACATGGCCATAACTCTCTAATCGTGAGGATTTAGGTGACATTCCACATGTCACCGGAAACAACATGACGAGCACTATATGTCTCACTTGCAAATTCACTAATCATCATTACATTAGCCCTCAAACAAACTTGAGTTCCAAACCACACATCTAGGATGACTCAACCACTTAACCATTTGGACTTTACAAAGCATATTTCCATGAGGGATTTCATCATAAGGGGACCACTTTGAGAAATGTATCCAAGAGCATCTTTCTATGAGGGCTTGCACCATAAGGGGACAACTTTGGAGTTCATCCATTTGGTACTTCCTATCAACCATGACATGACATCAATGATACAACACTATGACACCACATGACATCAACCCTTCGACATCAATGACATCAATGACCACATGATCCAATAATACATCAATGATGCAATTACATTGTTATGACAATAGTTGACATCAATCCCTTGACATCAATGACAACATAGTACAACAATAGACACTCACGTACAAAAATCAGAGTTTATCTACCACCTACTCTGAGTCAACTATCAAAGAAATCACCAATTAATTGAGTTCACGTGAGTGGAAGAGATAGAAAGGAGTGCATGCATGAGACATTCACCCTCCTTCTCTTAAGCATGAAAAAATCAATTGTTGCATGAGATAAAAGAACTTTTTGCATGCATGATTTGTCCTCCACTAGTCTAATCGAACTCTCCACTAGTCTAACTGAACTCCTAACTGAAATCAAACTGAAGAGGGAGGTGCCCTATGTTTAGGAAATACACTATGGAGAGAATATTATTATCCAAAGAGAATATCCTCACCTATGGATATAACCCTCAACATTAGACTAGAAAACTTAGGGAAAAATAATCATTAGGTGAGTCTGTAATATCTGCAACACCCCCCTTGAACATTACTATGGTGTAAATTATGAATGGACCCTAGCTACAAAGCCATGTTAGGTACCCATTTTTACAATGAATCTAAATGAATGAACACTAAAAAAACAAGGAAAGAGGGGAAACCTCATGGGAAAAAAACCACACAGTACAATGCATAAAAAATGAAGAAGGAAAGAAAGACAACTATTAAGGAATTGTGTCCTTCACTCCAAGGAGACCTCGAAAATGTTCAAGGTTATAAATATTTTGTTGAATATGTATATGTCTATACGGATCTGATGAATTAGTTGCACTAGTAAAATGTGTGCATATATCTACATTTTTTTATTGGGAAGAAGAATATATGAATCCCTTCATTCATGGAAATTTTCCAATACAGATTCCCTTTAACCTCTACATAGTCCTAAGGGTTAAATGTAAGAACTATGTAGCAATGCATGTGTTAAGCCCTAATATTGGCTCATTACCCCTTAATTGGGGCATATTAGATTAGTAATGTTATTTATTACCCCTTGATTGGGGCATATTAGATTAGTAATGTTATTTTATTTATGTCGGATTTAAGCCATTAGTTGTAATTATACCTCCTAGTCTCCTATATATACCATGGAGACATTTTCATTTTGAATCATCTTGTACTTGAACATTTAAGTGGGGTAAAAGGAGGTTGCCCCCTCGAAGAGGCTTATTATCTGAAATTATNGAACATTTAAGTGGGGTAAAAGGAGTTTGCCCCCTCGAAGAGGCTTATTATCTGAAATTATCTCTTTTTCAAGGCGTTGAGTGCTTTTTCTGAGGTTTTTCTATGCTATATTGATATTTGGTTCTTAACATCTACTAGATTTTCTTAAATAACTAGAGTATTACACTTTTTTCTTTACAATTCCTCAAATGGACTCATTTTCGGTGAAGCTTGATATCCATTATTGAGGAAAATTATACTAAATGCAAGTAATCCTCCCACTTGGATAGCTTATCCATCACATACATTCTTAACATGTCTTCAATTACTTGATTGAATCTCTTTGTTTTCCCATTTTTTTTTGTGGATGATAAACTATATTGAAGTTCATATTTCTACCAAAACCCTTGAATAATCCTTTCCAAAAGTTTGAGGTTAACTTTGGATCTCTGTCTAAAATAATTTCCTTAGGTATCCCATGCAACTTGTCAATCTATTTCAAGTAAATATTTTCTATATTAGTTGCATTATGAGCTAACTTATCCTGAATAAAGTGGGTAATTTTGGTTAATTGTCCACCACTATCATTATTGAATCATGTTTCCTTGTTGTCTTGAGAAATTTATTGATAAAATCAATATTTACCACTTCCCATTTCCACTCTAGAATTGGTAATGGATATAGCAAACCTACTAGATGTTTGTGCTCAACCTTCACTCTTTGACATTTCATACACTTGGCTATATAATCAACCACATCCTTCTTCATTCCGGGCCAAAAATATTGACTTCTTCCCATCACAATTTTCTTCTAATAATGAGTATGTACAACATATGGAACATTATGAATTTCTTTTAATACAAGCTTCCTTATTTCATAAGAATTAGGGGCACAAAATCTATTTTTATGTACAAGAATTTCATTCTCTTCCAACTTAATGATTCTATTGAATTTTATTTTTGTAAGCCTTCTTTTATTTGTAGAAAGTGCTCATTTGAGGTAATATCCTCAAGAATTCTATTTCTCAAATCAGAGTTACACATACTGATGGTTATAACATGCATTCCATGTACTCTTCTGATGAGTGCATCAACAATCTTTTTCTCCTTCCCTATAATATGTTTAATATCAAATTCATATTCACTAAGAAACTCCACCAATATTCTTGTTTTGTTGGGATTTAAATTTTGTTGTTCAAATAAATATTTTCGATCACCATGGTCTATTCTTAACTAGAAATTTCTTCCCATCAGGTAATGTCTCCACATCCTCGACACATGAACTATTGGAATGAATTCTAAGTCGCATGGGACAAAATTATTTTCATTCTCCTTAAGCTTCTTGGATTCATAACAAATCACATGCCCATTATGAGTAAGAAATCCCCCAAGTCCCTCTTTGCAAGCATCTGTACATACTACAAATATTCATTTGGGTCAACAATCTTAAGAATAGATGCTCTAGTAAGTAATTTTTTTAACAATTGGAAGCTTTCTTCCCACTTTGGTGTCCATTCAAATTTAATTTACCTCTTTTTTAAGGATGTGATGGGATGAGAAATCTTGGAGAATCTGTATATGAATCTTATGTAGTATCCAACAAGACCCATGAATGACCTTACCTCATATATGTTCTTAGGTGTAGGTCGTACAATAATAGCTTCATTCTTCTCTAGATCTATTGTTATTCCTTCATTGGAGATGATGTGTCCCAAGTAATGATTCTACCTATGATAAAAGGAACACTTGCTAATATCAATATACATCTAAAGATCTCTTAGTTATTTTAGTACTAACCTCAAGTTCTCTTCATGATCCTCCTCTGACTTTGAATAAATAAGAATTCCATATAGGAATATAATGAGAAATTTATCGAAGTAATTTATAAATATTCCATTCATTAAGAAAATGAAGGTAGGTAGTGCATTTTTCAGTCCAAATGGCACCACTACAAATTCATAGTGTCCATACCTGGTTTTGAAATTTCTCTTACTAATGTCTTCATCCTTTATCCTTATCTGATGGTAGGATGACCTTAAACATATGTTTGAATAGATCTTTTATCCTCTCAAATGATCAAATGGGTCTTCAATTCTTAGTAGAGTATTTCTTACAACGACCTTATTAAAATATCTAAAATCAATGCACAACCACAAAATCCCATATTTATTCTTTACAAAGAGTATTGGCTCTCCCCAAGCAGAGACACTTGATCATATATACCGCTTCTTTAACAATTCTTCTAATTCCATTTGCAACTTCTTCAATCTGGGTGTACTCATTTTGTATGGAGTCTTAAATACTGGAGCATCTCTAGGTATCAAATTGATAGAGAAATCAATATCTCTTTTTGGTGGTAAACTTGGTATTTCCCTAAATACATATGCATGCTCCTGTAGCACTAAAAATTCCTCGAGATTTTGTCTTATGCACTTTCTTGGCTCTTCCACACGATTTTCATACAAATGGAACCCTTTCTTGAAGAACCTATTTAACTGTAAGGATGAAATATCCCTTGTAGAAATGGTTCTATGAATGCCTTTAACTATCCTCAACTTTCCTTCTTCATCGAGACAAGTGAAAATCTTATTATGACAATCTAGGACATCATGATGTGCATCTAACTAGTCCATTCCAATAAGAACATCAAATGAACTGAGTGGTATTATGTTAACGTCTGTAACAATGCTAACACCATCCATATCTAATGATAAAACTTTGACAATATCATTAATTTTCCTTTCAGTCCCAGTAACCAATTGAGCCAACCATGATTTATCATGTTTACTTTTCTGCAAATGAAATGTTTCTACTAAATTAGGGACAATATAACTATGAATTTATCTTGAATTTATTAAAATTGTAATAGTTTGATTGGAAATATTACCTTCAACCTCAATCATGTTTGACTGATGATATATCTATCAATTTTCTAGGGTATTATGTTTAGGTTTGTAACAATGCTAACACCATCCATATATAATGAGAAAACTTTGACATTCTCAATAATTTTCCTTTCAGTCATAGTAACCAATTGAACCAACCATGATTTTTCATGTTTACTCCTCTTCAAATGAATATTTCTACCAAATTAGGGACGATGTAACTATGAATTACTCTAGAATCAATTAAAACTACAATAGGTTGATGATAGTCTTACCTTCAACCTCAATCATGTTCGACTGATGATTTGCCTATCAATTTTCTAGGGTGCCATATAATCTTAGGATGTTTCTACCCATATCTTCCACTATAGTCCCCCTCTTTGATATGGTTCACATTCCTCATTCTACCTTCCTTTTGAGTGTTATCTCTGCAAATGGTCTCCTTCACAGCTTCAACATTTGATTGGTTTCCTTTCCCTTTTCCCCAAGGATTTTTCCATCTTATATCTAGTATGAGCGGGATGGATTTGGATATGTATTAGAAATGTTCTTGAAGAAAGGAGGTTTAAACCCCTTATTCCTCTGATCTTACTTGTCACTTTTCTTATCTCTCCAAGACTTCTGAAAATCTACTCTAGCTTTTATCTGGGCACACAAGTATTTGGCCTTCCTTATCGTCTCTTCAAGAGTATTAGGTTCATCAAATTGATTTTTTATTTGTAGAATGTAGGAAACCCACTTAGGAACCTCAATATGTTTTCCTTCTGATATTTAATGTAGCTAACATACCTCAACAATTCCAAAATATTCTTCTCATATTATTCCATGGTCATATTTCCCAACTTGAGTTCAAAGAATTCCTACATCTTCCTGTCATAGTAATGCTCACAAAGATACTATTGCTAGAACTACTTCTTGAATTTCTTTCAAGAAATCCTCCTCTCACCAATGTGCTTAAATTGCTTTAGTTGGTACCACCAAATAGAATCTTTTCCATGTAGGTTGTATATGGTGATTATGACTTCTAGATTGGATGACTAATTATGCATCCAAAATTTCTTTCTTATTCTCAACAACTAGGCTTCAACATCCTCTCCAATCTTGTTTTCACCATCAAAGGTTGGTGATTTAATCTTCCTAAGCTCTCCTTGTAAAAAATTGTTCTCATACCTTCTCTTTTGATGTTTGAATGGATACACTTTTAGGTTGCTCTATGATTCTTCATATGCATATGACTTCCTTGCTAAATGTGTTTGTGAGTAATGATGCTTTTGATTTTTGGTAGCACTTCTTGAGTGCTTGGATCTTTCATGGTTTTCTCTTCTTGAATGGACTTTTATTCCTTCCTCATACCTTGAAAATGATCCATTCTTCATTTGATTTTGAAAATAATTTAAGCTATGTAGTAGCCGAGTGTTTGTTATGAACACAATATAAAAAATAATCAATTATTAATTATTAATAATGAAGAGACACCTTCATGATGAAAGGTTATGTCTCTTCATGAATTGACACCCATGTGTGGGTATATAAGGCCATCATTCTCATTATACTCACATCTCATTCATATCATGTTCTTATACATTCTTATTAAATATATTATTGTGTACTATCCTATTTATACTAGATATTTACATAGTGAACCAGCTTGGTTCACCAAAGTGGTATCAGAGCCTCGTTTCTGATATTAGCCCTTGGACACTAGAATTTTAAGTCAAATTTTGTTTCCATTGGAAACAAAACCATTGGCTTTTGGACACATTGAAATTAGGTGGGTTTTTGACCAGAATTGGCTTTTGGCCATTTAAAAAAAAAAGTGATTTCCGCTGCAAGGAAGAAAAAAAATAATTGAAAGTCCAGAATTTTCGTTGAAAGAAAACACTACTACAAAATTTTGTTGAAGCGTAAATCATAGTTCCTCTAATATCGAAGAACCAGATATCAAAATCAGTTAAAGAATTAAAAAAAAAATCAGTTGAAAAATAAATCGTTCTACTGCAAATCAAAGAAATATCAAATTCGAAAATCAAAATTTCTATTGAAGAAGAAATTGTCCGTTGCAAGTTGAAGGAACCTGACACTGGAAAAGTTAAAATATTAATTGAATTAGGCAAAACAAATCTTAAACATGGCAAAAATTTTTGTGACATTCCCCTATAAGGAGAAAATGATAACGTCACAAGACACTCCATCAGAGCTAGTAACACTAGAAGACTTTAACAATCTGTCAAAAGTAATACTTCAAGAAAATCAAAAATCAATGCAAGGGACACATAAAGAATTTGACGAAGTTATCACTGAAAAAAACGAAGAAATTTCTACCTTAAAAGACCACAATAAAAAGTTACTCACCCAAATCAAGAAGGCTAAGGTTACGAATCATTATGGAAAAAAATTATAACAAGAAAAGGAAGATCTCTAAAAATAATTGAAGAAGAACCTCTCAAAAAAAGAAGAAGAAAATTCTTGTTTGAAGAACCTTAATCAAGAGCTACTAGACCAAATCAAAAAGTTGAAAGAAGACAAACTTGAAAATCCAGACATTAAAGATATCAACAAATCAAGTAATGAAGAAAGTACCACTCAAGAAGCTGCAAAATCAACTAAAAAAAAGACAACGTTAGATTTCGAAGTACAAACGATGGAAGCTCCAAATATACTTACTAATCAAAATTCAACCATTAACAAGGCAAAATCGACGCATGAAGAAAATCATATATCAAATTTAAAAGAAGAAAATGCTACAAGTATGATAAGGGGAAATAATGTTATAAGAACTCATTATCGACATCCAAATCATAAGAGAAAATATCTAAACCAGTCAAAATATCAATGTCATTCAGGACGAGAACGATGAACTTATCATCCGAAAAATATTGATTCCAATGCAATTAAGGATCATGTTATCAGTTCCTCGTGGAAGTGCAACATTCCACAAAAGATTGAATTAGGATGGTCAGATCCTTTTTTGATTTGACAATTTTTCTCAACACTGAAATGTTCATATCGTCTCGTATCATCAACTATGACAGCTACCAGGACAATGAATGATGAGAAGACATTACAAGCCAAAGAAAAATCCTCCAATCCTTTTTCATCAATATGCTTTGAGGTCAAAGCATTTTTAATAGGAAGACAATGTTATGAACACAATATAAATAATAATCAATAATTAATGATTAATAATGAAGATACACCTTCATGATGAAAGGTTACGTCTCTTCATGAATTGACACCCTTGTGTGGCTATATAAGGCCATCATTCTCATTGTACTCATATCTCATTCATATTATATTCTTATACATTATTATTAAATATATTTACTATCCTTAAATGGATTATTGCGTACTATCCTATTTATACTGGATATTTGCATAGTGAACCAACTTGGTTCACCAAAATTTTCAACTAATTTTTCTTCTCTTGAGATTTCACCATCCTCTCATTATTAACTCTACAAATTTTCACATCCATCTTCAAGCTACTTATAAGTTCTACTATCTCTAATGACTCCATTCTATTTCTATGCCCATTAGATTCTATCACTTCTACATTGATATTCATGCATCTAACTTATTCTTCATGGATGTAAGGTCCTTGTCCATGTTCTATTTCTTCTCTTCAATTATGGTATAGCTCTAAATCTACCAATAAGTGTGCATACCAATAAAACTTTTAGATACATCTCAATTCCAAGTTTGAACAAAGTAGTGTTTTTTTTTTCAAATGTTGGTAATTATGTACTTCGCTAGTTTCATCAAATCAAGGCTATTGCCCTCTTTCTTATCAATATCTAAATAATTCTAAAGCATTTCTCCAAAATATAAACCATCAAAATTATATCACTTCTACACTAGAAGTTATGGCTCTTTTAAGTTATTGTTTTTTGTCTAATTAATGGACATGCAACCACCATGCAAATTACATGCATGGTTTCTCTAATTTGACCCCCTAATCAATTTTTTTTTCTCCTTTGAGGAAAATTTGACCCCATTTATTTCAAAGTTGATGCTATTGTGGCCAATTTAAGTCTCACCCTCCTCTGAAATGGGTATTTTCATCAATTTCACAATCTTGTCCAAAATTTTACATATAGCTGAACATTTTATCAAACAATTAGTATACAAACTACATTTTTACTCAATTTTCCATGAATTTGAACTCTACAATATGTGATTTAAACCAATTATATTTCTTTAACCTATCCACGTACTCTACTATTATTTCAATTTTAGAATTAAAGCTAATTGTAAGCTTCCAAACATTTTCCCAAAATATTCTCATGGAGACATTTTGTTAAAAACGACATATACATCTATAATTTATTCATGTACAAACTTATTTCTAGCTCATACATCCTCAATGTTGTAACCAAAGGCATTAATACCATATTGTAACATATCCAATACCCTATGTGCACTATTGAGGGAATGGGGTACTTCTTGAAACCACTAATTTTCACTCCATTTTTTTTCTCTAATACCATATCTCTGAATTCTTGTTTTGATACCTTTACTCACTTCCCTACTATTAATTAATTAACATATGTAGGCACTATAATGTAGGCTTATACAATAATTAAATCATCCAATCACCATGACACCATAAATTTAAAATGCATACTTAAATTTGCAAATAGAACTGAAAAAACTAGAGACTAATATAATCCATGACATAAACAACATTAATTCAACATTATCACAAGTAAGTCATGAACACTTATATTTCTAGGAATTATCCACCAACTGGATGTAGAAGAAGAAAAATCCACCCAACCATAGCCTCCCCGTTGCACCAAATCTCTCTACAATAGAGGGCACCCTCAAGCTAAGGCTATGAATCCATAGGGGCGAATTTACCTATGAATGGATCTAACTCTCTTCACATAGCCCTATTCCCAGGTTCATAGTTAATTTTCCACCTACAACATTCCCAATACACAACCCTCTTTCCCCATCATCCTGCACAACCTAAGGAATGGGATCTCACACTCTGCTAATTAGTCCCTCAGGATATCCCACTTCCCTCTAGGGCTCAAGCATAGGATATCCAAGAAATATAACTTTTGGGATTCTAGGGATTCTTAGTTATAGTTCAATTCCTCAATGACGACAATTACCATTACACACAATCTTCATTTCTTTCATAATTCTTAACAATAACTTGGAATAATTTCTACAACAATTCTATGGCTTCTTACACTCAGAGAGAACTCTTCCAAATTTCTCGAATAGAATGGTAATTTGATCTCTACCAATTTTCCCAATATAATGGTGATTTGATCTCTACCAATTTCTCCAATAGAATAGGTTGAAGATCTTTGATGTAGAAGATCTACAAGTGGTTATGTGTTTAACCTATTTGACAGAGAAATTGATCAGATGACCAAGATGTAGGTTTTGGTTGCACTCTCAATTGTAGAAGCTAAGTACATGTCAACCACTCATGCTAGGAAGGAATATATATGGTTTTATATATTGTGTTCAAGTATTGGTTTTGCATAGAAAGTTGTAAGAATATATTGTGACAATATGAGCACAATCGTTTTGCCAAAAACCCTGCCTATCATGCTAAGATGAAGCATATTGAAGTGCAATACGATTTTATTAGAGATATGGTTGAAGACAAGAAGGTGTCGTTGGAGAAATTTAGCACCTTGAAAAATGTTGCAAATTCATTAACGATGCCTATGAGCACTAATAAGTTTTTATGGTGCACAAAATCAATGGGCTTGGTTACCCCAAGTAATCGAGTTTGTGACTATTTGGGTGACATTGCATTGTATTCAACAAGTGGAATATTTTTGGATTTGTAGTATTATTTCTAGGTATAGACTATGCATCTTGACATGTTTATCCATTATAGGCGTTTTTATGGGGTTTTGGGTTATTTCGGTGCATAGTTTTATACCCATTATAATATAATCTTGGTTAAGGATTAGGGTTGTAATCTAATCCTAGTTAGTTAATTAGGGTTGATAATGTTGTAGAATACTTCAATATTGTATTTTGAATGGTTAAGTAAACTTAATGAGATACAAAGGTGTGGCTTTGAGTTAATCTGATTTTCCCAGTTTAGGGTTTGCAGGATAAACCTTGTTTATATAGTGTGTGAATGTGCCATTATTTCTTTTGGTTTAATATTATGTTAGTATTGTTTCTATTGAATATGTTTATCAATCTCTTCAATATTTTTGAGAAATAGTTATAAATTCATCCAAGATCGGGATCGACCCTACAACTTCCCTTACAACTATTGAACCCCACTCAAACTTTGTGTCCTCTCCCCTAGAGAAATAATATAGAAAAAAATGAAGTTGTGTACTATAAAACTAAAAATTAGCTTGCAAACACCTTCAAGAAGAAAATAATTAAGAGGATGTTTCAAAAAAATAAATAAATTCTTACATAAGAAAATAAAATAATCACTAATAAACATTGTTGAATTAGTTTTCTTTTAACTAAAGAGTAGGTTTTCTCTTCAACTATCCAATTTTGGAACAAATTTTGTTGTAGATTATTTATGTCTTTCTATCAAAAGACCATTTGAAATTTATGATTTATATTTTCATGAATGTATGATATGATTATCTATACTACAGAGTAGCAATATGTCAATTTGGTTCCCTCAACCATCCATTCAAGCCTACTACCCTTGTAGGGTCCTATGGACATTGAATTTAAACATTACACCCTTATATGATGTGGTTATATGATGTGGCTAGCATGTTCATATTAACGATATATTCCAAGCTTGTTCTTACTTCATGTTAGTCATCACATTCTTAAAATGTTGTATAACTTACTGCATTGAAAGATTCTTTTTACCACCTGGTGTGAGGGAGATGTATAATTCTTTCCATGTTCAACATAGAGTTAACACATGACATTTAAAAAAATATTTTAACGTCAATCATAAA
>SNQJ01S0001365.1:269882-279931 GCA_010110895.2 Picea sitchensis
ATCTCTTTATTTCTCTCTCTATATATAACAAGTGATCATCCCTTTTTATGTGAAGAGCATTTATTTTTAAATAATGGATCCTAAATAAACTTAACATTATGTATAAAGCATTATGATAGTTAGTTTCAATGGTTTGTAGGCAAAACTTTGGTTCATGATTAATGTTTTGAAATATCCAAACAGACACATTACGGTGGAATATGATTTATAAATGTATATATATTTTTATGGCATTTTCTAAACATTCAATTTTTTGAATTTTTTAACCCTAATCCAACTAAACAAATTTTGGTGAAATCATGGTTTTTTGTTGTTTAAATTGCATTTTGAATACATACAAAAACATGGTGAAAAACTCTTTAAACATTCTAATTATACAAACTCAATCACTTAAATTTGAAGTTCCAACAATATTTTTCCAAATTTTAAACAAAATTAAGTAAAAAATGTTAAAAACACCAAAAAATAAAATCAAACTTTTAAACTCAAATTTTTATAAGAAAATAATTTGAGTATGAATCCTCCACAAATAAGAGACAAATAAGATAAGAGAGGATAAAAATTCAAAAAGTAATATGACTTATATCAAAATCTCTAATAAATATAATTATTAATCAAAATAATAGGTAAATTTAAAATAAATAAAAATTTAAAAAACAATAATTATAATTATAAGGTATTACATTTAAGTATAAATATAAATATAAATGTAATTTTTAATCAAAATAATAGGTAATTTTAAAATAAATAAAAGTTTAAAAAACAATAATTATAATTATAAGGTATTACATTTAAGTATAAATATAAATATAAATGTAATTTTTAATCAAAATAATAGGTAATTTTAAAATAAATAAAAGTTTAAAAAACAATAATTATAGGGCATTACATTTAAGTATAAATACTAAATAATGAAGTCAACCTTCAATGCACACTTATTTTGATTATTCGATGTTGGCCTCAACCAATGAACAAATGAAGTTGTTCTCAATTATTATTGGTTAATTCATGGGATTCTCAATTATTATTGGTTAGTTCATGGGATTCGTGAACTTAAAAATGGTTAACAACAAATTTGGGAAATTATCATTATACATTGGGAGGAATTTATTATCAAACATTTATAATTTTCTTAAATATATATTAAAATATTAAGAGGAATTTATTATTAAACATTTACAATTTTCTTAAATATATATTAATATCTTGTATGAATGAGAATCATATAACATTATAAATCAGATATTTAAAAATAAATAATCTAAAAATTTAATACATCTATTTTCTCAATCTTATATTTTAGACATTTTTTTTTTCGTTTTTATATTTTCTTAATCCTTGTATTTTAGATATTTTTCAATTTTTATATTTTTTTAATTCTTACATTAATTAATTAGTTATATTAGTTTTAAATACCAATTGTTTTACCATATAAATATATTTTACAACTAGAATGATATCAACATCATAAAGGGAGATATTANATTAATTAATTAGTTATATTAGTTTTAGATACCAATTGTTTTACCATATAAATATATTTTACAACTAGAATGATATCAACATCATAAAGGGAGATATTAAAAAAAAATATTCTAACAATATTAATCTACCTATTTTCTCGATTCATATATATATATATATATATATGTATATATATATGTATATGTATATGTATATGTATATGTATATGTGGATAATTTCATCTTTCATTCATTGCTTACATTTAAAAACTATTAGTTACCATGTGATTGCCTTCATTCTTTTATTTTTCAATATATATAAAATGGTAAATTAGATCTTCTCTTCTATTTTCTTAAATCTTTTCGCTTAAATCTAAAAAAATGTTTATTGTCATGGGCTTGCCTTCTTATTAGTCCTTATGGAAAGCAAGTCAGGAACCCTAGCAATCGATTGGGTGTTGAGCGTCAATTAGTTTGAGTTTGACTGGAAATATTTTTTTTCTTTCAAAACTTGTACATAGGGAAAAAATAAGTTATTTTTTATAATATTTAAATTAATTTTATCAAACATTCTATTAGATAACAATATGGAAGTCTTATTGTCGAGCTCATCTTAGATATCCTAAGTTTTTAGACTATTGCAAGTCTAAGTTTTGCAATGCATTTTCTACAATGTCTAAGTTTATTGAAGTTGTTTATGATGATCTGTTCATACATCTATTATATCCACACTTTTAACACTTCTATGCATTAACACTTATACTGTGAAGTGTCAATCTATTGCATTAACACTCAAATGTCAGTTTGCTGCAATAACACTCAAATGATAGTCTACTGCAATAACACTCAAATGTCAGTGTGCCTATCGTATCCTTATCTAGCACAACCATGCCATTCTTCCCTTATCTTGCACCACCATGTCATTCCACTCTCCCTTATCCTGCATCGCCATGCCATTCTGCCCTTATCCTGCACAACCATGCCATTCCACTCAACACCTTCCCAAGTTTCTATCACAGTCCCCAACAGAGTCATATCTTACTTGTAATCTGCGATGGCTTGTTGGGCATCATACAAACACGAAACTACACACAGATTCATCACTGCTTCGTTGGTTTGTTGGTTGTCGTTGTTTGTGCAAGGTTCAAATCATGCACGTGAAATTGAGTTCCAACATCATTCATTCCGTAAGAAATATATATTTGGGAGGGTGAATCGAGGGGAAAGAATCAAGACCTCAGGACATAATCATTGAGATGTGTTTTTCTTAAGGGAATAGAAGGAGATGAGCAAGGCCAGGGGAGTTAACTATAACTTCGTATATGATGAAGAGCGGAGATGAGCAGGGCCAAGGAGGTCTATAAGTAAGTATACTTTTGGAAATATGAGTTCTATTAATTTCCAAACAACTCAAAAAAAGGAATTGATACCTACTTCATACCTTATAGGGAAAAGATAGAGAAGGAATATATCTCTTGATGGTGTGAATTCCTTTGGATTTTTGGTGGTGGCCCCTTAAACCTACGTTACTTACTCTATTGCTGGGTAAATTTCTTCCTCTACGGCTAGTGGTGGTGGTTACACTATTGAAACCAAAATAACCTAACCATTAATGATGTGCCCAATGAGTAGTGGGATTCTCCCCGCTTGCTTTATCTTTCCCACCATCAGAAAGGACATTATTTCTGTAAGAGAGTGTGAGGACCCTTGAAACAATGTTTAAGGAAGCTACCCAACCTATCAAGCACCCTCGTTCCCATGATAAGCACCTCCTTCCATGAAATGATAAGCATCCCCACGGAATTCATGGGATTAGTTTCACCCTTGTCTATGGAAACATCTTCGTCGTGAGATTATAAGCCTTCGTGGAAAGAGCATGATTCATTGTATCATGGGATACTCCTCACTATCGGTGGATCTACTTAAATGGGTTATTCAATGGGGTTTGCAACACACTATTAAACTGCGACTCTTGGAACTACTCTTAGGTATGGAACTACATTGTACTTACCTTGACACATGCAAGAAATTGAAATTGAATATTAAATTACAGATATCACATGATATCAGAGATAGCCTCAGAACCAATGATGCTTGTTGTAATCATAGATAGGTGCAACTACAACTTGTCCTTGAGCCATTGGTTGGAATGTAACTTCTATACCTACAGGTTGTTGTTGGCAACCATCTCCAACATGCACCATAGGCTTATCGTATCCTATAGAAAAATTTGATGTTGCAGTCTATTTGAATCTTGTGGCAGTGGGTTGGTGTTGATAAGGATGAACATTAGATTGCAGATAATAGGCAGAAAGGGGTGTTTCAAGATTTTGTTGATAAGTTGTTGTTGACATTGCCTGGTTTTGCTGAAAGGGACGAGCTCTAGTAGCTACTTACTGGGGATAATTCCATGGTATATGTTGTGGGTAATTGTATGCTACATGCTATCAATATAAACTCAAACAAATTTAGAAAATATGTTTTCTCTGCAAAAATCTTAACTCTAGATTTATATGTATTTCTAGGGACTTCAAAAAATTAAGCATAAATTTATTGGTTTTGTGTTTAAAAAGGCCAGTTAAAGTACACTTATTATTGTTATAGTTTATATATAAGAGAAAATAATGGTATTTACAGATGAGACTGAGTATTTGTTTGCATTACAACTTGAGATACTCGAATTCTAAAGGGATTTTCTAAGATATTGAACCAAAAATCATAACATGAGCTTCACTTCTACTACACGTACTTTATATAACAATGAAAGGGTTTGGATGGAAAAAATTCTCTTCCACCATCTTCAAAGTGTAATATTGTAGAAGGTAGGCTCTCATAAGTTTCCTTGGTCAATTTTTCAAACGTGGAGGGGTTATGTGCTTATGTAGTTTCTTCTGTTTTGAACGGATTTGCTTTTTGTGTATTTTTTAATATGGGAAATCAAAGGATTTGTCACAAAATATCAACCCGAATGGACGAGGCATATTGCATTCACTGATAATGGTATTTGCATGTTACCTATAGATCTGTTGAGTTGGACTTGCAACTTGGTATATATCACATTAATTTGTTTTCTTAATTGTTTTTAATAACACGAGGACTTTAAGGATGCAATATTATTGTTTTGTTCCATTGGTTTGATATCAATGAGAAATGAGAAGATTTTTTGTTATCAAGTTGTATTTTAGTATCAAGGTTTGGTTTTACAACAAACATGTGTCCTTTACCTTCGAAGTTGAATTCACTTCTTTTTCGAGATTCCTATTCAAGCTATAGATATTTCTATATATGTGTTTAAAATATACAATATTTAGCTTGGCTAGTCTTAATGATTTTCTTTCCCCACAAAATAAAAAAGTCTCAAATAAATTGTATTTAATTTGTGTAATGAACATGTCTGAAACTATTGCCTCCATGAACTGTTTTCTTTACATTGCATTTTTAATGCCAATATTCTGGTAGTTCTTTTTAAATCTTGCAATTTTTCAGATCCAAGTTCTTGGGATTTTGTTTATGTTTTTCGAGGCAAGTTTATATTCACTTCAATAGAGTTTGTGGAGAATATTATATACCTGCCAAACCTTGCAATTATTACTTCCGACACTGAAAGTCTAGGCAATGGGAAGCACACATTCAAAAAAAATTCTCCCTAGTCATTATAGTTCTTCATCATATATCCTTTGCAGCTTATGCACAACCAACAACTAAACAAAAGTTGCAAAGGATATATTCGAGAATTATAATTCACTTGAAGAGGTATTCTTACTTTTCTTGGTTTTTGCATATCATTTATGTAGTTAAAAATTAAGTGTTTGCTACTTTGCACTTTCAGGATGGTTTCTTGTCATTTCTTTGAGATGGATTTGAAGCCATATGTTTTTTTCTTATCATTTATCATATATGTTCCTTATATTAATAAATTTTTCTTTTTAGTATTTAGATTTCTTAAACCCTAGAAAACATTTCAATTTAGTGGACTACATACTTTGAATTGAAAAATTAAGTTGATTGTTGAGATCATATTCAACAGTGTGAATCTATACTTTCTAAGAATTCAAGACAATTACGGATTTTATCTAAGTAAACATAGTACTCAATAATTTGGCCAAAGGTTTGGTCATGTTGTAATGCTCTAAAGAACTCGCTTTGCACAGGTTTGGATGTACCTGATTAATGTACTTGATTATAACATTTGAGCAATTAACTTGTATTATCTCATGTACTACATTGTTCATTTCCTTGATAAGTTATGTTGTAAATGCTCTTGGGATTCAACTTATAATGTGTTTGCACTACTAATCACTTGTTCCTCTTCTTCTTTCATTATTTTATTGGAGAGTTGTGTTCCCTTATCTGAGCATTTATTATTGTTTAGCTCAATATTTTGAACATGCATTTTTGAACTATGTTTGATTTTTAGCAATTTTTATTCTGATTTTATTGTCAAAGTTGAATATTGTAAATGTCTGGATACAATCAATTCCTAATTTCCCGGGATAGAGATATTATGTGTTGACTTAAAATTATTCTTGTGCAGAGTCGACAAACCTAAAAATCCCAAAGTATCTAGTGTGTTAATGTGCAAGATCTTGCATTCTACTCATTTCGTCATCAACGATAGGTCTTGCATTCTACTTCTCTCGTCCTTTTGTCATCGACTACAGGGACATCACCACTACAGTGGCACTTGTTTAGCAAGATGTATATGTTTTGTTATTTATTTTTTCATTGAAAGTTGATTTTATGTAGAAAGTGTTGAGTGTGATATGGTTGGTTAATCAAGTCATATTATTATTTGATGCTTTTGGTTTTATGTAAAGAGTGTTGAGTGTGGTATGGTTGGTTAATCAAGTCATATCGATGTTTGATAGATATTATTATTTTTCCAAAAGTATTTTAGACATTTCACTTGGTTCCAATATATATAGTTGTTTTAAAGATGGTTATTTTAATTATTTTGACTATTCCATTTTCTGGAAGGTCATAAGTGACATAAAAATTCTCCTTGATCCTCATTTTCTTGTAGATATCCTTAAATCCATATGAATTATATCGAAGCACATTATAAGACTTTTAATCTTCTTTATTGTCCAATTGTTAATAAGAAACTCAACATATCATCATAATAAAAACATGAGCCATTTTACCTTACCTCCCTTCACAAGTTTATAATTTTGGTTACCATCCAAATAGCCCATATGTAAATATAGTATATTACCCTTGTAAATTGATATCCCATGTTGATTATGTAATTTCTACCACCAACTAGTCATGAAAACCACCATACACCTTATATATAGGAAATCATGATCATGTAATCTTATCAATCACTTGTTGAGAAGATCATGCATTCATCACTCCCGGTTTAATTTTGTATGTGTATTATACACCTTATAGATAGGCAATCATGATCATGTAATTTTATAAATCACTTGTTGAGATGATCATGCATTCATCACTACCAGTTTAAGTTTGTATGTGTATATGTTTCTTTCTACATGATGTTGGAGTTTAATTCAAAAGATATATTATTATTAAGGCTGCTAGTTATATGAGGGTGGAGTTGTGCTTTTCATATGATTGTTATTTTTAATTTTTTTCCAATTTATGTATAGAAGGTGATTGATTTGGATGAGACATTGGTTTGTATTGTGTGATGTATGTTTTTTTAAAATAAAACATAATTTGTATTTATAAAAATGGTTGTGTCCAAGAAAACAACTTATTACATAGTGCTAAATTTCAGCAAGTTTGAGCATTTATGTGAGGTTACAAAAGGAGTCATACAACAAATCAAAAGGTTAATGGAGGATATAATAGAACTAATTGCATTCCATAATTTTTAGCATGAGAAGATTTTAACAAATTGCTTACATAACAAAATATAAAAACAAAGAATATTTTTTCTTCTTTACTAATGTAGTCCAAGCTTCTTTTCTTTTCGATGACTTCAATGTCTCTCTCTCCATTCCTGACATGACTTGATCTGGATCTTGAGGTTCATGTTGTTCAAGGGTATCCCCAACTTCTTCCTGGTTTTCCCAGCTCACCTTTTAGGCCAGATCTGAGGGAGTAGAATAATCTCTTTCCACCGAATCATGTGTTGTCACATCAAGATTTTTGGATGCTTCTTGGTCCAGATCTAGGGGGATAACAACTTTCTCTTTCACAGGATCACACGGATCCACATCTTTCTTTTTGGAAGGGGTGTCAATATTTTCCTTTTATTTTGATTTGGGATCATCCATGGGAACATATAGGGTGTCTTGATCATCCTTGCTAATCATTTGGTGTTATTCCTTGGCACCATCCCACCAAGTTGATTTACACTGGAGTTTCTTGGCTTGCATTGGAATTTTATGACATTGTGTTGTTTTATGTCATGTTCTAAAACAAACTTTGCAATGAAAAAATACATTTTTGTCATCTAAATTTTGAGAGCAGGTGGAGTTTTCAATTGTCATGATTATTTCAGTTGGAAACCATTTGATGAAATCCATTTCCATATATATTGAGCATAAGTGGTAATATTGTAATTTTCTGTTCTCTCACCTCTGTAGTGGAATTTACCAAGAGAATTTATGATGGTTCAAAGAGAGGGTAAACCCCAAATACATAGAGACAAATTTGTAAGTCTTATCCAAACCGGAGCCAAGGACAAAGTATCTCTCACTGGATCAAAGGAAGGATTCCATATGCATAAACTATATTTTCCCCAGATCCAAAAACCAAAATTCCCATAGGAAGGAGGTGCGAAGAAAGCAATGTCCATAGAATGCACAAGATCTAGATTCAAATGGAAACAAAGCTACTGAGGAAAGAATACACGACCGTCACAAAGGGAGAAGCTGCCATTGAACCCGAAACGATGAGAAGGCCGATGTTGGCTACATAATCCCTCATAACAGAAGAAGAATGACCAACCATGCCAAGCCTGGCCGCCGCCGCTAGGGTTAAACCCTAGCTAGCGTTGCCATGGAATCCGAACGCAAATCTCAAATGCGAGAGAAACGATGTATGTTACCTAACATCCATAAGAATACTTTGTAGCATGGGGACACAACAACAATAAATTATCTAAAGGTATCAAACTCCAACCTGTTGGATTCGAACCATCGACCTAAGCATGACACTTAGGGTTATTAATCCTACTACATGATTTCTATCCATATGCATAAGTCATGAGTAGACGCCGATAACTAAGTATCATCCATCTAAAGCTTCAGATCCGAAGTTATTATTTTATCAATGACCTTGGACTTCTCAAAGAAAATTTTGAGCAATCTCTTTCATATATGCTCTCTTGGTTCATCATGACAATTTAGCATTAAGTGACAGTTTGGCCGAGTGGTCTAAGGTGTCAGATTTAGGCTCTAGTATGAAAAGGCGTGGGTTCAAATCCCACAACCGTCATTCTTTTAATAGCATGGTAGTTTCACTTCTGACATTCACAAATCTTTTTAAATGCCATCTTTTTGAATGAGGATAATGTTTATCCCCTGTGTTAGAGGGGGGTCTCGGCTGACACTTACAAAACTAGAATTTCACACTCCCTATCACAAACTCTTATGTTTGTTTAAGAAACCTTGAATAATTTCCTCTCCACACCTATTTCAAGGCCCTAAAGCCTAGAATACTTGGTGAACCCTACAAACATAAAAGTCTAATTGATTTTAGTGTTAATCGTTGATTTTAAATGGATTAATTTACTCAAAAGGGTACAAATTTGAAACTTGTGGGGTTTTTCAAGAGACAAAAGAGAAGAATTAAAATATTTTAGAACATTCGTGCAGAAAAAAAACTACATTCTACAACTGAAAAAATGGCTTTAAACTTTGTAAGTGAAATTTTTTCGAAATATAGTCCAAGATCCTAAAATGCAAATATTTTCCTAGAATCCATTTTTCATTTCAATGCAAATGAAAACTACTAAAATTTCAAGGAAGAAACGTAGAAGGAACTTCATAAATGGAACTCTTTTCTTTTGTAATAAACAACCTATGCTACAAATACCAAACACAATACATAACAAAATGAAAATGTAGTTAATAAACTACAACAATTTTTTATTTTTATTTTTCTATGCTAAGAAAAGAAAATAACAAGCAAATACTATTTTTTCATTTTTCAAAGCACACACAAAGGAAAGAGAAGACAAATCCAAGACTGACACAGACCCTAGGCCACTGCTTGAAATAAGTGATTAACTGGAATCCATAGGACGATCTAACTCTTATAAGTTCACTCTAACCTTGACAATAAACAAAATAAATAAAGAACCAACACAGATTCTTTACAAATTGTAATATAAATTGAGTCTTGAACCTATCCATATACAGTCAATAGAGACTCTGAAGAGTTCAGGAAGACCTGAGAAGAAAAGAGCTTCTTGCTAGGAAAGAAAAGTCTTTTGTAAAAACCCTTCCAAAACACAGAGAAGGTTAAGAAGTGCACCTTGAATCCTTACATTTGATGTAGACCTCTTCCACTTGTTGTTGCCTCTTAGATCAAAGATCTCCTCCCAAAGATGACCTGCAAGGGGTTAAGAATACAATGCAACAACATGTACAATCTCTAGTAATCACTTAA
>SNQJ01S0001366.1:0-33536 GCA_010110895.2 Picea sitchensis
ATGAAAGACTCATCTTACATCCTCAGAACCAACTGAGAAGAGGTAACAATCCTAAAAAAATATTAATCTGTCAATAGGTATGCGACCTATCAATAGTTCATCTCGCGTGTGTACGTGCCCTAGCTCACTATAGCTTGCGTGTGTATGCGGCCAATGTATACAGTAACCTTAGTATACCTTCTAAGCTTCTTAGGGTTTTTCCTTCAAGACCAAATCAGATCCTCTGCAACCAATATATCATTCTCTTCTATCGTTGATTGTCCAATCTGACCACCAGCGAGTGACAACACATCCAAGTTCTCCACTAGTTTATTCACACTCCACAACCAATCAACATGTATGCTACTCAATCATGCATAAGAAATCAACATACTATAGCCATCATATCAAAACTGAATCATAAGAGTGATGCTCAATCCATCAACCAATATAAACCACATCATAGCAGCCATATCAAGAATTCCCTAAGCATTCACTACACAAAAAACAATAGTTTCCATCAAGACCATAATGCAATCATACCAGTGTCTCAGTGACAGATCTGAGCCCATAGAATGAAGATCTGGAACCTACTTTAGTATTCAATAGCTTGCCATCAACTCAAATAAAAATATTCATGATTTTGTCTATTGTACATGCCCTGTCCTCATACAGCCTACGTATGTACGCACCCTAGCCCATTCCAGCCCGCGTACACCTTAGAAACTAGGGTTTTTGAAGCTCCACGATTTTTTTCGTCAAGATCTCCAAAATTTTTGAAACTTTGATGCATCCATGAGATCTTCCTCATTCTCTCTTTCCTAGAATAGATCTTCAATCATTCTCAAGAGATCCACACCAAATATTCTCTCACAAGAATCTCTCATAAGAATTTCTCCATCAATACTCTAAAATATATTCCCACAAGAAGCTCTCCATTGATCCACAAAAAAGATTATTTTCAAGAGACCATTGCTATCTTATTTATAATTTCATGCTCTAGGTCACTTAACCCATTTCTAGCTCACTTAACCTATTTCCTTATTTTAGGGTTAACCACTTTCCATAAATAGAAAGTTCTCCAATACTTTATCATTTAAATATTCCTTCTTGATTTTGTCACATCTCTTTATTATTTAAAAAATCCATCTTGACTTTGTCACTTTACTTTATCATTTAAATAATGATTTCTTCTTTTAGGGAACTTTGACTTCTTTGACCATTTGGGGCTTCAAGCCAACATATGTGAGGGTCCAATTTCATAAGGCCATAACTCTCAAACCATGAGGAGTTATGTGACATTCCACATACCACCGGAAATGGAATGACAAGTAATATCCATCTAGGATAGTTTCACCAACAACTTCATTGATATTCATCTCATTATTCCATAATCAAACATGGGTTCTCCAACCATTCCTCTAGGATAACTCAATCCGCAAAGTGTCTTCCCGTGAGGGTTTTCACCATAAGGGGACCACTTTGGAGTTCATCCATTTGTGCACCTTATCAATCATGATAAAAAAATAATGAGTCATATATACATCAATCGACCATTGCATCATATACATCAACTATGCTTTATGTATCAATAACAAATATTTGATCCATCTTCATCTATGCATCATATCAATGATCCATCTTTATCGATTGGTTTCCACTTGACATATATCATTCTCGTCAAGCAAAATACCTCTATATTGTACATCAGTCATCAATTAATAAAGAAATCAATCCATTGACATTAAGAAATCACTTGACATCAATCAATCACTTGAAATTAATCAATCAATCATTGGCATCAATGACAACATGATCCAACACAATCATGCATTACAATTTATAAGTAGTCAACCAAAACTGAATAAAAAACATGCTAAGTGGGTTGAATTTCTAAAGAATTTTACCTTTGTGATTAAACACACAAGTGGTAAAAAAAATAAAGTTGTTGATGCATTAAGTAGAATTAATTTGATTTTGCAATAATTTCAAGTTAGTACTTTAGGATTTGATGGTTTAAAGGAAATTCATCGAGATGATGTAGATTTAAAAGATTCCTATGTAGCCTGTGAAAATCCATTTTCCAACAATAGGAGTCAACGGTTGGATTACATGTTACATGAAGGATTTCTATTCAAGAATAGTAAGTTGTGCATACACAAGTGTTCAATGAGGGAGAACCTAATCAAAGAGAATCACAATGGAGGACTGTTAGTACATTTTGGCTAGGGAAAAGGTTTTGATTAGGTAAATGATTTTTATTTTTGTCTTGGTATGCAGAATCAAGTGAGTAAATTTATGGAAAATTTCATAATTTGTCAGCATGCTAAAGGGAAAAGTCAAAATACAAGGATGTATCAACCACTACCCATTCCAAGCAGGCCATGGGATGCAGTGAGTATGGACTTCGTGTGAGGATTTCCAACAACACAAAGAGGTAATGATTCAATTTATCTTGTGGTTGATAGATTCTCTAATATGGCACATTTTATTTCTTGTAAAAAAACCAGTGATGCTACAAATATTGCAAACCTATTCTTTAGAGAGGTGGTAAGATTGCATGGTTTACCCAAAAGTATAGTTTCAGATAGAGATGCGAGATTTGTGGGGAATGTTTGGAGAACCTTATGGAAGAATCTTGATACTAATATCATTTTTAGTTTATCCTATCACCCACAAAATGATGGACAAACATAGGTGGTAAACAAAAGTCTAGTAAATATTTTGAGAATCCTTATGAATGAGAACCCTGAGAAATGATATCAAATGATTTATGAAGACGAGTTTTCATATAATGACTCACCAAATAAAAGCACATGAATGAGTCCATTTCATATTTTGTATGGAATTCATCCTAGGGGAGTGTATGAGTTGAGGAATTTGGGAAAATAGGAATTAAGAAGTGTTGGTGGTGAGGATTTTGCAATGAGTATGCAAGAGTTGTAGGAAAGAATCAAACAAAAATTGCAAGAGAGTATCCACAAGTATAAGTGGAGAGTAGACATGAAGAGTAGACTGGTGGATTTTGAGGTTGGTGACTTGATCATGGCATATTTCAATAAATAAAGGTTTCCTATAGGGACATATAACAAGTTAAAACTTAAAAATATTGGACCATGTAAAATTTTAAGAAACATTTCTTCTAATGCATATGAAATAGAACTTCCAAGTTGTGTTGGAATTTCTCCAATTTTTAATGTTGTATATTTGTATCCCTTCAAGATGACAAAGGATGTTTAAACATATGAAATTGTAAGTGATGGATATATTTAACATACCTAGCCACCTAGAGGATGGGTTGTGCCACTTAATCTGACTGCAACACACCCAACCACGCGCAGGTGAGACATGTTGCAGTCCAGGGATTCACTTCATAGTGAATTATCTCAATTTGAATCACTTATAAGTTAATTAATAGACATGAAAACCACATACAGAAATAAATATTCATGCCACAACATAAAATAAGCCATGCACGGTCATAAACAAAAAAATGCATATTCTAAATATTAAATTAAAAGATAAATAAATACACACTAGAATGAATCATACACATGTAAATAACCATAACATAGAGAACTTATATTTTATGAAAACAAGACACCAACTGGCCGCAGACCAAGGATGTTCCACCTAGTTGTAGACATTGTTGTTCCAAGTCTCAGTAGCAGTGTCACCCCCGATCAAGGGTTATGAATCCACAAGGGCAGATTCCAGGGTGTCACTTGTTATAACCCTAAATTGCACCACACATGCTTACCTGGCATTTGGCCAACTCATATCCCTTCTTTGCCAAAAAACTACTGAACAACTCTTCTAAAAACTCCATTTTTAAAAAGCAAACTCTAGCAGGCTCACTACAGCCCGCTGGCCCCGCAAGCAGGCCCACTACAGCCCGCGGGGGCCCTGCTAGCAGGCCCACTACAGCCCGCGGGTGCCTTCAGAATCACAAAAAACAGAAAGTTGCCGACGGAACGAGAAGCTTTTGGTCAGTTAACTAGAACTCTCCGCCATGCATGGACTTTTAAAGAAAACTCTAGCAGGCTCTCATCTATTGTACTACTGCCCTCAGCAAAAGCCCACTACAACATCATGGGTCTCCTCGCTAGCGTGCTCCACTCACACTGCAAGTGCTTCAATCACAAAAACGTAGTTGTCAATTAACGAGAAGCTTGGTCGTTAATCCAGAACTCACCATGCATGGATGAGTTCATCTGGAAAACCCTAGTTCTTCTAGCCTATAAAAAGGAGGGTGAATTATTCAAAGAGGAAAATCATAGCAAATAAACTCCTAAAATTGCTAAGTCCATTATTGTCCCCAACCCTTTAGTCTTTCCCCTCAAGCTTTGTGGAGAAGTTCAAGTAATAACAGCTTGGAGAGGGACAAAGAAGAGGAAGAGCCCAGATCAGAATCGTGGAAATCCAAGGGCTCTGAAATCATTGTAAGTTGGTTCATATTGAAAGTTAATGAAAAGATGCTTTTCCCGTCCCTAATACATGCTGAGTCTCATTTATGTTATGTGATTTATGTTTCTATCTCTAAACCTATAGATCAATAGAATGCATGCATAGTATTGTCTCATTTCGTGAAGCTTTTGTGGAAGGAGAAACAATAAAGCAAGGGAGATAACAACCCAATCCGGGAGGATCTACTTCTCCCAACCGGGTTTATAAAAAGGTTAGTCTATTCTTCCGTTCGGCTCGAAAAGGGGTTGAGATTTGCAGAAGGTTAAAAGCTAAATCTTTTGGCGTGGGTCATGATCCGGCGATAAGTTAGGAAGCCCTAGCTTATTAGTCCGTAGGGTAGAATACCCCACCAAAAAATTGGCTTACCCAATCGGGGATAGTCTCACTCTTAGGGTTTCCGGATTTGGCTAAAGATCTTTTGGGTAGATCAAAGAAGTAGAGCTTCATTTTCTTTTCTTATTTTGTTATTCTCGCTAGTCGTTAGCAGGGAACCTCGGGTCATCAATACCAGCTTTTCCTTGACTATCGCTACGAAGGTCTTGACAATACGAGGTACCCATGGGCCCCGCAAGAAGCCTGCATGCGTAACCGCTCTAACCTGCCTACAACACGCCGTATCCAATTTCGCTATAGTGCGTAGTTTCAAGAAGGCAGTAGTTTTCGTGAAGCTAGAGAGGCAGCTCTTCCCTCGTCAAGTTTATCTTCCTCGGGATTCTGATCCCCACTGGGTCTTGATTGGGTTATTGTCTTGTGTTTCAGTCTTCTTGTTGTGTGTTTCTTCACATTAGTTTTACTTCTTTTGTACCTGTTTTCTGCTAAAGTGATAGCATCTCAGCCGTCAGAGACTCGCTGTCGCACTGTAAGCCTTTTCGTACTAGACTGTCTGTGTTTGACTTTATCTTGGCTTTTAAACATACCCTGGCTCTTCTTAGGTTTAGTGACGCAGGGTACCCGCTACTGTAGGTAGTGTAAAGACGCTGCTACACGGCCGCCTTTGGTGATACCGCTGCCTAAGTAGGTAGCTTTTCGCCTGGTGGCGCCTATCCCTCCGGTGGTGAGAGAGAAGAGCTCCCTTCCTCAGAGTTTAGATTCCTCGGGTCGCATCAGCGTTAGGCATTTCCTCCCTAGCTTTGTGCTTGTTATTTGATTTTGATAGAAAAGGCAAAAGAGAAAACATTTGTTTTATGGTTTTTAAAGTGCAAGCGTTAGAACTAGAGCTGTCTCTTGATTGGTTTTCTTGCATTTTGTGCTTTTGATTTTGTTTCATGACCGGGCGCTTTAAGCCATACTTTTCTCTTCATTTTCTCTTGGATTGAGGATTATGTTGTTTACTCCGGTGAGTTTGGAAAGAAGTCTCTTGTTTCTTAAGTTTTTGCAAAGGCATGTCTAGCATAAGTAGTTTCCAAAATCCGAAAGTGAAAATCCTTCATATTTATCAAACATAAAATCTTAGTAATTTCGTAAAAGAAGTCTTCTTGTTGAAAAAGTTGTTGGTTTTGCATTTTATAAAAAAAAAAAAATTGTTTCCAAGCATTTTGTTCATTTTGCTTTGAGTCCTTTTTTACACACCACGCTTTCATTTCAGCACCTTGAGATTTAAAATCCCATTAAAAGCAACTCTTAATAAAATCAAGTAGACTTCTCTCGCTTAGGCGTACACATTAGCTCAGATAGGCCTGGAATAGGTTGGTAATTTAAGGCCGCCCAAACTTCAAACATTGGAGTCTCCGTGCTATTAGGGAGTGTAGAAGTCCAGTTACGTGGAATTTATTTGGGACCCCCCTCTAACACAGGCTAAACATGAGGTCGCTGTATGAAAGGCAAATGGCTAACCCTCCTAAAGTCGGATCGAAAGGCTATAAACATATATAGAGGATGCGTTAAGGGATTCGCCCGGCAAGATTTGCCACAAAGTTCGCGGGTCTCGGAACCGTCGAGGTCCCGGCCGCCTTCCGTAATTATTCGCTCGAGCAATCTGGATGGTTTCGGGCTTGATACCCTCGCTTTCATTACAGGAGCTCGGACGTACGAATCGTAATTCACCGATAGTCGCTCAATGGTCGGCAAACTAGTTTCCTATCTTTCTAGGAACATACACAGGTGAATGCAGGGGCATACCACAGTACCTAGGACAAAAAAACGGGCCATGCTTTGCAGAGTATAACCAAAGGGTTCTTCCATATTCGAGTTACACTTTCACCTGTAAGTTTCTCTAGTGTTGGTTGTGGTAACCGCTCTTCCTACCAATATAGTGCTTGCTTGATTTATCTCTAGGGGATTTCTTTTAGTGAATGTTATTGTTTGTTCATGTAGAATACCTTTAGCGGTCATGGAATTCTCTACACAAAGTGAGGATCTTCAGAGTTCACGGCCACCAAGGCTTCTGGCCTACCGCTATCCTAGAGCCACCCCCGCCACCACCGGCGAAGCTAGACCATCTTGGTCTTCAGCAACCGGGGATTTCGACCTCGAACAACCCCCTAAGGAATCGACCAATATTGGATCGGTTGAAACCTTAGACGTTGATTTTGGGCCGGATGTTATTATTCCAATTCAATCTTACTTAACGCCTATTATCGCTTAACCCAGCTTATGGAACAAATCATTTCAACAAGGACTTCTTCCATTCCTATCACTACAGCGCCAATTTCAGAGAGGCTTCTCCTAACTTGTCTTTGTCAACGGTTCGGGCCACCATGGTTTCTACTGCTAACCACGCCGCATTGGACCATCCCGTCTATCGCTAACCATGCAACCTATTACTATCTAGTGCGCGACAGCGCCTTCGCTTTACACGGGTATGCCTTAGTTCGTGCACTTTTCCGCGACTCCACTTCTTCCATTTCATTGCACTTTATTTGGGGGCGTGAAGCTCCAAACGCTTCTCCTCGCGAAGGTCAACCTCACCTCATGTCCCTTTCAATGAGTTTCCTCTATCACCGAGGCTCATCCTCCTTCGGTTCCATTCACGGCGGTCCCATCAGCAACACGGAAGCTCATTACCAATACAAGTCCATTTCGAGCCTGGAGTCATAACACTTGGGAAAACTTCAACGCAGAGGGTTCGCCACCATTTGTTTCGAATGGGATCTAGTGGTATTAACACTGCGATCCGCTTCCCACCAAGCACACATCTTTGGACAGCCTTAATATAGCATATATAGGGTACTATTCTCGTCAGTACATATACCAGATTCTTTGGAACTCAGTACAAGGATCCAACCCCGCCACTGGGATGTCGTTCTCGGGTAATGCTTTCCACAATCAATGGAACCCTGACAAACTACTATGCATATCCCCACAGGACCAACATGGGGAAACCCTTCCCAAAACCCTCAAATATGATGAACTTCAAAATCCTATGTCCTTCATGCGGAATCGCCATCGATGTTTCCTCAAATGCAAAACCCTTACTGGTCAAGGCCAAGGTTTCTATCAAAACCTCGTTAGCAACCCAACTTTTCCCCGGCAACCCGTGCCGCCAAACCCTGTGACTCTTTTAGAACTCGGCTATCGCTGAACAACCTAAACTACCTTCCCCGGCGATGTTAAGCACTCCTTGCCGGATTTAAACACGTAGCTGTTGAATGATCCGTCTGCCACGCATCCGGCCTCCTATGCCCACGGTTGCCTTCTGGACATCCCCAAGTTCCTCGGGCCAGAAACCCAATGAAGATCCCCGGTGGATCAAGGCTGACTACCTTCCACTTCTATGGTGTTCATCTAACTCATCGAAGGATGTCTCCGGCCCGCATGTATTGTTTCAACGCACTCTTTATAGGGAGTGTTGCGAAATGGTACATAGAGCTTGACCCCGCCAAGGATATTCTTGGCTTAACCGGTTGCTGGCTATTTTAACCATTTCCGCGCTACCGTGAGATAATGACGCCGCACTGAGTTGCTGGCCAATTTCGAGCGGACGTCAGTGGACCATATCTCGCATCATATTCGAGAATGGCGATGAATGCCGAAAAGAGTCTTATCAAGGTACCTCGGCCCCACCAAAGATTCCCGGCAGAGGGTTCCTAAGTTTAGTTCCGCAGTTATCCAAAGTTGTCGCAACTTCAGGGGTTTTTTTTTGAGGAAGAAGCCATCATGAGCTCAACAGTTTGAGCCATCTATTCTCAGTCTGGTTTACTTTACGAAGATTTTCCAGATGAACCAAGGTCTGTACTTGACAAGACCAGACAGAGGGTTGGACCACTTGCCGATGGTATCGTTGGTTCGGCATAAACCAGTTTTTCCTCACGAGCAATTGATGCATCACCATGCCGCCAGCGACGATACAATACCAAATGACTACCGCTATCGCCCTTCCTACTCAAACGTCTGGCATACCCGCATGCATCGACTAACCTGGGCAGAAACCGAGTCTCGAGGGGAAGAAAAACAATGCAAGAAGAGTAAGGGGATAAAAAAACAAATGACAAGTATCGTATGAACCACAGAAAAGAGAAATGTGCGGTATCCATGCAACCTATGTGCGGAAGACCACCAACCCCACCTATGCCCTCAATTTGGTGTAGGCCCGGTTTGTCACATAGCACAGCCGCTTTTGACTAACCTTTTCGCGATGGGCGTAATCTAACTGCCTCTCGGGCGAGTAGCAGCCATGAAAACTGCCCTCCCCAAACAATTCATCTTCCGCTAATGTATATATGATGAAAAGTGATTCTACAAAGAACTAGAGCTCACGATTATAGAAAACCAAGTGCTCTTGAGAAGGGCAAAGAAGCTCTATGATCCCATCTCTTCCTCTTCATATCTTGTAGAAGACGCTAAGGCGGAAATAACACGCCGCATCCCGCGCGGCGGTAGCTTCGGCGTAATCCAAACGCTAGCACGCCTGTAATCCACCGGTGGAATATTTGTCACAAAACCCTTGTGCTATGTCCGCTTTGTAGGTTCTCCAAAGTTTCCCTGCTAAGAGAAAAGCCTTGTTGATTTCTTTGGGCTCTTCTGAGACTTGTAACCCGTGAACGATCATGTTAGATACGACAATCGAATTTAAAATCTTGATTGCCTTACCAATGCCGCTGCTTTTCATATAGTAGTGTCTTACACTATGAAAACTTTTACATGAAACATCTTCCGCATCTAAGTGGTAGACGAGATTGCTTCGACTTGCGTTATGTCGGTATCATGTTGGAAAGCCATTGGTCAACCCTTCGAAGCGTTCCGCTTCATCTACTCTTTCACCTGCTCGATGATGGTCGTTCTTTTCGATCGCACGGCATCATCCCTTCTTTCCCCGTGCGGTTAGGAGGG
Source organism: Picea sitchensis (assembly GCA_010110895.2). NCBI lineage: Eukaryota > Viridiplantae > Streptophyta > Pinopsida > Pinales > Pinaceae > Picea > Picea sitchensis. Next base: position 9,715 of record SNQJ01S0001366.1, read on the forward strand.
AAAACCATGTGTATCTAAGTATAGGTAGTTGATGCTCCCCTAGACCATAAACTCTTGTTAGGGAGGAGTTTGACCTATTCTATGCAAACAATGGTCATGAAATTTTTCTGGGTCTTGTTGTTTCAACACGAAGGCCGGATAGTGACCATTGATCGTTTGTCCTTCTACCGACTCAAAATTTCTTGGGGGCATCCACCGTTCCTTTAGTAGATAATCCTCGCTTCCAAGTATCGCCAAATAATAGTTAGTTTGCGCCCATCTTTGATGGCACTTTTGATTACCCACCTCCTCATGGCGATGTCAATCTTATATCGACTCACCACAAGGCCTTCAGATCTTCCATGTTTCGTCGTCTTCACATCTAATTTTACTGATGATCCGCGGATTATTCCTTCCCCATCAGAAATGATAGATGCGACAGGGCATGCATGCTCGCCTCTTTAGTCGCCTACCGGTGAAGGTACTCTTTGTTCAGTCGTCACCCAGATCCGATTCTTACCACAAGAGTTGGATCCACTCTCTTGAGCCTATCTCGCTCGATTCTCTTACCGATATCGATTCGATAGATTTAGTCTTGCCTTCGGGATGTTTTCTATCATCAAAGCAATGACTGGTCTGGAAAAAACCCTGGGAAGATCTCCATCAAAGATCATATTTCCTCCCGAAAGTTGCCATCTCAAATTCCAGTGCAGGTCACTATCACCACATGATGGGAGATCAGCCATGTCCATCAACCTCTTAGCTACTGTGAATATATGTCGAGGGAAATATGGTGACTATCACTACAACTATACCTATCAACATCTCCCAAAAACCCTGGCATCATGGAGAATGTATTCGTCAGAGCAGATTGCTCCTCGGCGAGATTCAGATTTACGGATCTTTTCAAAGAATTCACGACGTTTTTGCCCCGGTCTTATGCAAGGATATCGACATCTAATCTACAAAGTGTCTATCATGTAATGCCTGGAGTTGTTTTTCTAAGCCTTTGAGACCCAAAAGAAACATCCGACGAGACTATATTTATGCTTTTCGGCCTTGTCTAGATTAACTGAGAAAAACAACCATCATGGAGTCTTCTTTAAACCCTTTTCGCACTCTTAAACATTTGTTATCGCGGACCTTGTTTCTTCGCTAATTCTCGCTAGCTGGTCCAGAAGAACGCTCCTTAAACGGGTCTCCTTTAAGCCCTTTCAGACCCTCTAAACATGAAAGATTGCCGAACGATCTTGTAACCTTTCATTGCTAACCGAATTTGAAGTCACGTCGTCCTACGGTAGGTTTACCCCTCTTTTCGGTCCCGACGGCCAACCCATCGAACAGTTGAATGCTTTATCGACTCCAATTTTTAGGAAGAGTATCCTCAAAGATTTTATTCCTTTTCACCGAGGGACTAAATTCACGAAAAAGAAACCCCTGAGTCCATAGTTAAGCTCTTTCAGACTCTAAAAATTGAAAAGATTTCGTCGAGTGACCTTATTCTTCACACTCATTAAACCATTCAAGAATAATCTCGACGGAGTCCATAGTTAATCTTTTTTCAGACTCTGTACCTGAAAAATAGCCGAGTGATCTGTCTTTGTCACCCATTAAAATGGTTTTGAATTGACGCCTTTAGTCAGTGCCAGTTTACCCCTTTTAGAACCAACTAGACTATTGACTAAAAGGTACTCGGCTGGAGTTTCCTTTATACTTTTCTCGACTCTTAAATATGAAAAACACCGAAGCCTCTCTTCTCGGGCTCGTTAAACTTACATCTAAGGATCGCTACCATTGTGTGTTCTATCAACCGCGATCCGGTGATCCTTTTTACCTTCAACCTAGTAACGGGCCATGCCTCGCTGCGTTTTAACACCTTTGGCTGCTGGAAGATTTTTCCCAAGTATCATTTCCTAGAACATCGGGCCTTGTCCTTTGTGCCTTGAACTTGTATGTATGCATCCTCGCTCCTCCTCTTTGTAACGAATATTCCTTTTTATTCTTTTTCCAAATCACCAAAAAGAACAAAAAATCAAATATACCCCAAAAAAGAGGATGGGAAAAGTATTTTCTTTATTATGATATGAGTCAGCTCTTTGATAAAGAACATCCGGTCCGCTTGATTCATCGCATTCATGGATGTAGTAATGCATCTTTAGGAAGCTTTGTCAGCTATATTGAGTTGTGTCTCCACCGCTGGTTACTCTTCCAAACATGGAGAGTTTGTAACAGCCTCCCGCTCAGACTTATGATAAACAGATATAAGGCTCTGGAAGTCTGTCACTTGGTCGCGGCTTTGTCCAAGGGAAGTTTTTTTTTACTTAGCCTGAGTCGTCCACTTTGTAATATGTCTCTTGTCCTCATACCCGACCATCCTCAACGTCCAATCAAGTCCTTTGTTTGAAATCACTGAAGCCTTCCAGTCTGATCATCAAGATTATCAATTTTGTTCATGACAGACGAGCCGTCGAAGACCTCGGGTAGTGCACAGACACTCATATTACACTCCTACTGAAGTTTTGAATATTTTGAAGTTGCTTCTCAACCCAAGTCCCCATCTCTAGCTATCGCATCTTTATCGCCTTTCTACCTAAGATGGATATTATGCATGTATATCTTTGATTTTGAGATGTAGATCCATTGCAGAATTCTGCTCTCACGTTAATTTTATATAGTTATATGACATGGATCTATTTGTATTTGATTGGTATCCATGCTCTATTTTATCCCGAAGTATTGTATGTTCCTCAGTCATGGAGACATTTGTTATTTTATGACGACACCTCCATTCCTGATTCTTTACCTCACTCTTATTCATCATATCAAGATAGATTGGTAATGTATTTCGCCATCAGATGCTCTTTCCACCTCACACATTAGGGGGAATCTCAGAGTAACCCCTAAATTGCACCACACACATGCTTACTTGGCATTTGGCCAACTCATATCCCTTATTTACAAAAAAACTATTGAACAACTCTTCAAAAACTCCATTTTTAAAAAAGAAAACTCTAAAGTGTGTTTCATCATCATACTCACGGCCCCTCAAGTAGTAGGTTCACTACAACACATGGGTCTCACTAGTGTGCCCACTACACTACGGTGCCTTCTGTAATCACAAAACGGAAAGCTGCTCTACCTGAATCTTAGAAGCTTTTGGTTTCAGCATCTTAGAACTTCCTCGCCATGCATGGTCGAAAGTTCGCCTTAAAACCCTAGCTCCTCAGCCTATAAAGGAGGGGTAGGGTACTATTCAAAGAGGAAAATCATAGCAAAAGAAACTCTGCCAAAATTGACAAGTCCATTATTGTCTCAACCCTTTAGTCTTTCCTCAAGCTTTAGGAGAAGTTCAAGCAATGCCAGTTGGAGGACAGAAGAGGAAGAGCCCAAGATCAGGAACCAAGTGGGTCTCTAAATCATTGTAAGTTGGTTCATATTGAGGTTAATGAAAAGATGCTTTTCCCATCCCGAACACATGAGTCTCATTTATGTTAGTGTGATTTATGTTTTATCTCTAACTCTCTAGTAGATCAGTAGCATGCATGCATAGTGATGTCTCTTGATTGGTGAAGCTTTAGGAAGGAGCAACAGCTAGTGAGATAACAACCCAAATTGATCTACTTCGACCTTCGATAAAAAAGGTTAGTTCATTCTTCGTGGTTTGCCTAAGAAAAAGGTTGAGATTTTGGGTAGAAGGTTAAAAGTTAAATCTTAAGGGCATTTTCTGCGTATAAGTTTAGATCCCTAGTTTATTAGTCCGTAGGGTGGGAACAATTCCCACAACATCACTTTGACTACCTAAGCCGTCAACCATTTGGTTTATAGGCCTTTTAAACACCTTACATAACAATCCAAAGTACACTATATCTCTCTTTCTACCCATTCTCAAGACAACCCAAGAGAATGGACCCCCTTCCATGCCATAGTCCATCTGTTGTCCATCTCTTCGTGGCTCCAAGCCTGGTAACAATATCCCCCTACTGGGACTCTCAGGACTCAAAGTTATGAGTTAACTAAACACAGGCCAAGGCATCATAGATATGTATGCACCAACACTTGGTTAGAATACACTAGCATTCTATACAATCCTAGCTATGGATTTTCTCACAAATTTAGTTTCCTTCCCCAAGAAGCTCTTGAATCAAATGGGGTGAGTAGGTGAAGGGATGAGTGGAGAACATAATAGAAATGAAAGGTGAACATGATTGACAATGAATGAGAAAGTGAAAAGGAACCAACAAATCCCCAACAACAAAACTAACCCCAACCACAAACCAAGGATGGGTTTTATGTAATTCTTGGAATTAAATAAACACATGGCCTTTCCCAAGAATCTCATATAGCCACTTCTCTCAATTAAAAAAAAAATGGGTAAATAAAATATAAAATAAGTAATTTCAACCCCTCAATCCCCTTCTCTTGTGGAATCAAAGCCCCATATAAATGTTTTCCTTGTTCGGCCAACAACCAAGTATGTGTTTTATATTAATAATGAATTAAAACATTACATTTCCTAGGTACACCAAATTTAATAATTGTTTAGGCACTCAGGCCCTTTTCATAACTTAACAAAATAAAATATTTAATGCAGGGCTCAAAACCAAGGTATTACATTTTCCTCCCCCTTATTTTGGCACCGCCCTCCAGTGAATATACAAAATAGGATTCAAAATTCCAAAATTTATTAAAAAGATGCGTACTCTACCCACATGTCATCTTCATTCTCCCAAGTAGCATCCTTAGGACTGTAACAGGTCCACTTGAATTTTAATACTATCTCTAAGGACTCCTGGCTCAGAGCATTTTTGAATTTTTTTGTCCACCACTGCATCGACCTGAATCCTTTGAAAACCTTCCTCTCTGTCTCTACTTTGAATCAACTCCAATAAATAACATGGTTAGGATCATGTATACATATTTTTAGTAAAGAGACATGAAGCACATTATGCACATTCATGGAAGTGTGCATTGAAACATGTATGAAATTGGCCCTATTGTTTCTAATATCTCAAATGGACCAAAAATTCAGTTGACAACTTGTACAACTACCCAACTTCAAAGATCTCTTCTTGGGCTTCATTTTTAAAATCACATTCTCCCCTACTTTAAATTCTCTTAGTCATTTTCATATTATCCCATAAACTTATGTTCATATTGAGTTTCCTTTAAATTTTTCTTGATTCTAACTATTCGGTCTTCCATATCCTTGAGAAATTCTATCCCAACTACCACTCTATTTGTTGGGTTGACCCAACTCACTAGAGTATTGTATTTCCTGCCAAAGCTTCAATGGCCTATTTTTAGTGAAGCTTGATACACATTATTATAGGCAAACTCAACCAAGTGCAAGTACTCTTCCCACTCAGATGGCTTATCCATCACACACATCCTCAACATGCCTTCAATCACCCAATTTACCATATCTATTTGTCCATCTATCTCAGGGTGATAAGTTGTGCTAAAGTTCATATTTGTTCAAAAATTTTTAAACAACTCCATAAATTTGAAGTAAGCTTTGTATCTCTATCTAAGACAATTGCCTTAGGTATCCCATGCAACCTAGTTATCTTCAGTGTAAATATTTTCAATATTAGTTGTTGTATGAGTGTTTTACCAGAACAAAATGAGAAGCCTTTTGTCAATTCTCAGACAACCCTAAACCATGGTCAACTTGTTGTCTTGGGAAATTTTGTTATAAAGTCAATGGTTACCACTTTCCATTTCTTCCCCGGAATTGGTAATGGTTGTAGAAACCTCGTTGGGTGCCTAAGATCAACCTCTTCACTCTATGACATTCCACATATAGCGATGTAATCAACAACATCCTTTTTCATTCCCGACAAAAGAATTGTCTTCTACTATTGCAATTGTTTCTTGGTAAACTGTGGATGGTGTCCAACATGTGGAACATTATGCATTTATTTTTAATACCAAATTCCTAAGTTCTCCTAAACTAGGGAAACATAAATTCTATTTTATGCATAAGTAATCCATGTTCCTTCATCTCATACTCTTTCATTTTATGTTGTACATTTTCTTGTTGTAATTCTTTCCCTGCTACATGTAGGTAATGTTGATCCAGAAAACAACATCTAAAAATTATGCCTTTTAAGTCCTAATGATGCATAGTGATAATCAGAAATACGTGTGAGATGCACTCTTCTACTAAATGCATCGAAAATTATTTTATTTTCCTTTTATTAAGGATTGGATGTCAAAATTGTATTCACTTAAACATTCCATCCATATTGTTTTCCTAACATTCAGTTGGATGTGTTCAAAAAAGATATTTCGTAATTTCACGCGGGTATAGTTCTTAGTTCAAATATCTTCCCATGAGATAATTCCTTCACATCTTCTCAATTCATGAACAATGGCAAGAAGTTCCAAGTCATGTGTGGAAGAGTTCCTCTCTCGTGGTTTTTTAATATTTATGGACTCATAACCAATGACATGTCCATTTTGAGGAAGGACTCCACCCATTCCCTTTCCGTAATGTAACCGTATTATTACCACAAAACTTTCATTTGGGTCATCAATCTTTAAAATAGGAGCACTAGTAAGTAACTCTTTCAACAAATTAAAAGTTTCTTCACACTCTTAAGGCCATTCAAATTTAATTCTATTTTGAAAAGAAGTTATGGGATCAGAAATCTTAGAGAACCCTACTATAAACCGTCTGTAGTAACCAACTAATCCCAAAAAATATCTAAAATCTAAAAAACATTCTCGGGTGTTCTCTGATGGATTCTATATTCTTTGGATCCACTACTATAAATTATTTTGAAATAATGCCCCAAGTAATGGATATTTTCTTGGTAAAATATCTCATTTCTCAACTTTGCATATAACTGATGTTCTCTCATCACTTGCAATACCAATCTTAGGTGATGGTCACGCTCTTTCTCTTACTTAGAATAGACAATCATGTTGTCCAATAATACTATAAAACTTTATCTTAAATAATTTCCTAATATGTATTAACGCCCCTCTACTGACCCAAGCCTACAAAGGCCATGCTACCACAAATCAATTAAACCAAGTTTCTTTCTTTCTTTTCTTTCAGATCAACCACTCAGAACATACCCAACCACAAACCCATTGGTCTATGCCACTTAAAGATTCTTTGTGGAATATCATACACCAGGCCAAATCTAAAGGACATGCTATCTCATTACAAATGTCAATTACCATCCAGATATGTATATATATATATATATATATATATATATATATATATATATATATATATATATATATATATATATATATATATATATATACAAAATTATAACAGAGGAACAATACACTTGAGATCAGTGTTTTTCATGCATAATTTCCCGAAGGCGAGTGAAGAGGATACACACTGCTCGACTCTGACTTAGACTAGACTTGCTCTCATCCAAACTCCGAATGCCTAAAATGAGAGGGTGGAGTCTTATTTATATCAAAACGAGCAGGTTTACCAGTGGACATATACTGGCAACTACCGGTAAACAAAGATTCCATGAAGTGGATGGGGCAGCTGTGGACTACAGCTGTTATCTCGTCCCTTAAAGGCAAATCCATATGGGGACCCATACCAACTTTTCCGGAATGACTTGACTCAACTAAAGATATCATGTCACATGTTTACACTATGGAGTTCTACAGGAACCCACGGAACTGACGGAACACCACTGTCGGCCCGTTAGACATAAAAAGAATCAACTTTATTACAAATATTTGGCACTAGGCCCATCATGCTTCCATACGACTTATAATATTCATTTAAGCTACAGAGTCAAAAGATTTTTCACTATCTGCATAGTCAAAATGACTACTTGGTGGAGAGCTATGATCATTTGGGAATGGAGGATATGCACTGAAACACTTGTAGAATGGTGATCCTTGCATAGCTACTAACAATTCATCTTCTGGAACACATAAGTCACCAAAATATTCACTAGTGACTTTATAAGATGGAGGCTGAGATGGCTCAGTCTTTTCAAACTGTAATATGCTTCCTATGAAAGATAAATTGAAGACAACCCATCCTTCATGATGTGTTGCTTCTTCTATTTCCACTCTGAACCATTGGATGAAGGCTTCTTTACTTGCTTTGAAGAAATCAGTATCTCTGGGACAGTAGGTCCAGTATAAGAAATACAACCAACCAGACCAAAAGGTAGTAGCATCTTTGAATGTTGAGCATTAAAAGATTAACCAGCAAGATCCATCATACTTTGTCTGCAACATGATTTTGCAGTAATCCTCATAAGTAATACAAGGTGTATATAGTACAAAATAGACTTGACCTTGAAATGGTCCTCCAGTCATTATGCCTCTAGCCACATTATGACCAAACCTGAAGTAGCTGTAATAGGAATGTTGATGATTACAGGATTGTACCCAATAATTTAAAATATTTATTCAAGATGGACTGGATTTAATACTACAAACTAGGCAATCAAAACAATAGCAATATCTACAATTATTATAGATTAGGATCCATTTGAATCCTGGTGGGGGAGCATCCCTTATGCTCAAGGAGGATGAAGCCATTTAATTGTTTTGTCCTTTTCTTTGAATGGAGTTGCTTCTCTAGTAAGCAGATCAGCAACACAGTTATCTTTGTCTGGCTTATAATGGATTTCAAAATCAAATCCGTCAAGCCACAAGCTCCATCATAGAATCCTGTTATTTCCCTATTCCAATAACCTTTGGTTAGATAAAATTCCCTTCATATGTTTTAGATCTGTTCTTACAATAAAATGTACGGGTTTAAGAAACAGTCTAAATTTCTTGATGCCATTTTTCACAGCAAGAATCTCTTTGTGTGAAGAAGGGTATCTTGACTCAGTATCACTAAAACATCCAGAAGTATAAATACAAACTTCTTCCAACTTGGGTCCATTCTTTTGCAATAATACTGCTTCCCAAGTATCATTAGAGGCATCAGTTTCTAGAATCAATTGGAATGACATATCTGGTAAATGAAGCTTAGGAAGATTCTGGATCTTCTTCTTGATTATTTGAACAACTTGAGTCATTTTATGGTTCCAGGGCATTGTCTTACTTAATTTATTTTGTAGAATTATTACATCCTTTTCTTGATTCTCATAGAATTGACGGATGTAATTGAGACAACCAAGGAAATGTTGCAGTTGTTTCTGGTCAAGAATTTCGTCAGGGAATTCTGAAAGCTTTTTTAAAATGTGATCTTGGAGTTCTACTTCTCCTTTGGATAGTATTAAACCAAGATGCTCAATATTTGTCTGTCCCCAACAAAGTTTAGAATTACTGAGCACTAATCCATGTTTATACAAAAGGTCATAGACAATCTTCAAATGTTGTACATGAGCCTTGCAATCTACAGAGAAAACAAGCAAATCATCAATATATACAATAACAAAGCTTAAATGTTTGAAGATATCATCCATGCRTTTTTGGAATTCYGAWGRTGCATTCTTCAAACCAAAGGGCATAACTTTCCACTGATACTGTCCATTAGGRAAAACRAATGCATTTTTGTATCTGTCTTTAGGAATGATCCCTATTTRCCAAAATCCGCTTTTCAGATCAAATTTACTGAATATGTTACATTTCCCAATCTTTGAAAACAAGAGCTCTTTGGAAGGCAGAGGAAATCTAATAGGGAGTAGAGCATCATTTAATGCTCTATAGTTTATAACCATTCTTGGTTTTCCTCTTTTCTGCTCACTGTGTTTGTTGACATAGAAAGCAAGACAAGCCCAAGGGTTTCGACTTACTTCTATCAACTTTCTTTCTAAAAGCTATGAAATCTCTTTTTGACAGTAATCCAATTCTGTAGGAGACATATGATTAGCAAAGGCTTTCTGAGGTTTAGGAATGTAATCTTCTTTATATGGCATACTGACAAAATATTGTTCTCTTGTCCAAAAGGCATTAGGGTAATATGATGTGCAATCAGATTCTATTTTCTCTTTGATATCTTTTATCATGTCCATACCATGTTTTTCAGCATGGCCAATGATCTTTTGGATACGTATCAGACTGCTTGCTGATTTCTCAATATTTTGATGGCTTTCCTTTACTGCAATCCTTGTTTCATACATGGACTTACTGGGTATCTTAATGGATTTACCCATAATTGTTATCTGTACAAAACTATTACCAATCATGAAAGGTAAGAACTTATTTACAAAATCTTGTCCTAACAGAATATCTACACCTGTGTCAAAACAATATAAGGTAACAACTACCTTTTCTTCCTGTATGCTTATAGGGAAATCTGGAGCAATGTACTTGATATTCAGCTCAGACTTATTGACATCTCTAAAAGAGATATCTATTGGTTGCCAATAGTATGAGGGTAAGGCTCCATACTTAGCACAGGAATTCATTGCACCTGTATCTAATTGTTCATCTAAGGTATATTGCAGATAACCTTGGACTCTAATATTTACAGAGATGACTAATCTATCATCCAAGCCATTTAGTTCCTTTGATTCAAACATTTCATTGTGTGCACCTTCACTAAACATTTCTCTTTCTACTTGTTCATCTCTTTTACTTTTGAGAAAGTTCAGTTCTTCTTTTTGAAGCTTTAAACTTTTCCATAGTTCTACAACTAGTTCTTCTTTTTCTTTTACAGCTTCTTCAAGTAGAAATATAGTATTGTCCAATGATTCATCTTCAATTGGAGTTTCCTTTTTAGGTTCTGAAAACTTGACAATACTTTTAGCTTTAAGCTCTTTCTTTTTTGATGGGAGGAAGTCAACATCTGTGGGTGTATAATGTTGAATATTCACCACGCTTGGATGCTGGACTTGATCAATTTGGGATTGAATTTGAGCAATCTGAGAAGCATAACGAGAATAAAGTTGGAACTGTCGAGGGGTGAGATCAGAAATTTTTGCTTGGAGATCAACCTTCTTTTTAAGAAGGGAAGGGATATCTATATACAGAGACATCATTTTAATATCAAGAAAATTTAAGGTTTCTTCAAGAGGAGGTTGGCTAGAGTCAGAATCAGAATGTGAGGTATAGGGAGAGTCTTCTGGAGAGTTATCACTGGTTTCAGTGAGGGATAAGTATTCACCATCTGAACGGTAGTCCACTAAGTCCCATTCTAAAGGATCATATCATGTTTGGAAAATATCCATGATCTTTGTTTGGACTTTAGACTTAGACCGTAGAGGACACTGCGATGCCCAACGGCCAGGCGTTTTACAGATAAAGAAGGAAGTCTGCTTAGCTTTAGAGTTCTGTGGCCTGTGCTTAAAGAAGACTTTCTTTTTATAAGGACTGTTTCGGAAGAAACGTCAGGGATATTTCTTAGAAAATCCCTTAGATTTTTTCATACAATGAGAACATCCACAATCTTTCTTATAAGATTTATGCTTTAGATTCTTATTCTTACAGCCAAAGTGATAAGTTTCAACAAATGAATCACAAATAGAAGAATCAAAACCTAATTGTTTCTTGATTGCTTTTTGAGTCTTCTTGCGAAGAAATTCTTTTTGCAGAGCCATAACAATATGCTCATGCAATCCGGCTAGAGATAATTGTGAGATATCAATCTCCAGATCTTCCAATCTATCTCTAACTAGCTCTGGAATTTTATCAGGCATGGTAGACAGATATTTCCTGAGGTAAGCTACATTTTCAGGATCTGGTGCTTTATACAACAAATCTTTCATAGTACACAAGAATGTAGGCAATTGAGAGATATGGCATAATTTCTGTCTCATAAATAATTCAGCAAAATGATCAGAATCCACTTTATAATTTCCATAGAATTCATGCACTACCGCTTTAACTAGTTCTTCCACTGGGGCTTGGCTACTCATTATTCTTAGTTTAGCATCAGGGACAACTCTTTCCCACCATAAGCCAATATTTCCAATGAAACCCCAAGTTAATCTTAAAGCGAGGTCTCTCCAAGATACTTTATCTTTGAAGATTAGCTTTTGGGTCCTTGCACAAGCTTGCCATTTCTGGATGATCATCATCATTTCATTTTTAGATCTGCAATTAAAAAATTAGAAATAGGAGAAGATTCTATATTTTCTCATGAGAGAGAAGGATGTTCACCAGTATTTGCAGGGTCTATGGGGGATTTATTAGAACCATATTTTACATGACACCACTTTTCCCAAGCAGACTGGAAAGAATTATGTCCAGCTTCATCTTGTGTTGCTCTAGGTTTATTTTCTCGAGATGAAGAACTCTCTGGTTCCTCAATTACCTTAAGGTATGGAACAATTGTTTTTGTAGCTTACCTGATATCATATTCTAATTGAGATGACTGTATCTTGACTAACTCTATCTTCGTTACAACAATTTGTAAGACTTCAACAATTCTTGCTAAAGTAGGATTTGGAACTTCTTCTGATAGTTGTTTGAGAGTTAGGTGTTTTTGTTCTTCCTGAGTGATGGAAGAACCAAACCATTTGAAAGAAGTTTCTCTTTCAATATCTTCTATTTTTACAGGGGAAGAAGGTCTAATTTCTTCCTCAAAATAATCCTTCAGACTAGAAACTGCAGTCTGAATTATTTCTAATTTCTCAAGAATTTTCTCTAATTGAGACTTCATGAGATCTTGATTGTTTTCTAATAAATCAATATCAGAATGCAAACCATTGAGATGGGTCTTGGTTTGTACCAAGTCTTGAGCTATATCATCAATGTTTTGAGCAAGACATACTAACTGATAGTTTGCATAATTTTGTAGTCTCACAATATCTTGAGGAGGATCTGCATCTACCTTCCTATATTTTACAAAATCTGAATCAGCCACCATATCATTTTTGAACGCAGGGTTGTAATTTCCTGGTCCAAGACTTCTCTGTGGTAGATTTGATTTTTTATCTCTGTCACTTCTTGGCAGAGGAGCATTCATCATCTTAATTGTAGGAATGGCAAAATCTTGACATTCAGAACAGTTAGAATGTTGACCATTATGTTCTATTTTTGACTGGAATGTCCTGAAGGTTTTAGGAGCAGATGGGAAATGGGGTACATTTCTATTTACATCTGATTCAAATTATGCTTCTTGGGTAGGAATATGTTTTTTGCAATAGTAGCAGTTCTTTGAACCTTTTTGATGAGTAAGCAAATGATCATCTAAAGAAGATCTATGTAAAACAGGTTTATATACAGGCGAAGAAGAAGAAGGCGGTCTTTTCGATGAAGATCTACTATATGTAGAGTCAGAGCTACTGGTAGATAGAGAAGACATTTTCCTTTCAAGATTTGTATATCTAGAGCTCTGGGATCTTCCTATCTTTAGAACATTCTTTCCAGAAGCATTTGTCTCGAATTGTAATTCTCTAGGCATAGGAGGAGTTATTCTGGAAGAGATAGGTTCATAATCAACAGACCATTCATCTACTGCTGTAAGTTTAGCAAAACCTACAGTGAGGGGAGAAACATTGCCGGGACCAACCACCATGCTTTCATTGGTAGCGCGCTGCAATAATTTAGGATTTAAAGCAGGCTCAATCTCAGGCATTCTCCAATTAACATCAGGCTCATATTCCTGGGCTATGAGTCGAGTATTATATAAAGACTTAGAAGAGGAGGACGATTGACTAAGAAACTGTTTATACCACTTAGAGGGTTTGTATTTAACATCAGCAGAGAAATCATAAGAAGAGTTATCATTCTGTGAAGCCATTTGTAACTACTGCAACTCCTGACAGTATACTTAGAGTATTGCAGGTAAGCAAATATATCAAGTGGTAAGATCAAACTTACTATGGGAAAAGGACTATGCAACTCTCAACGCCTCACACGGCTACAACGGTTGGCTTACTTGTCCTACAACTTCCACTGGAGACCACAATCATGCAGATCACGTCACTTAATACTAGATATTTTCACATCTCACAATCATATACTTCAGATACAAGGCTCGTTCCAAAGTAGAATCACTTCACAACAATCTTCTTTGTATTAATCAACTGATCACTTAGATTACAATAGTATGCATTGCAGAATGCATTACAGACTTACTATAAGCTATAACTGCACAGAAAAGCAGGGCATTCAGTCTTATGTCTTCTTGAAAGAATATTAGACAGGCTCCTGGCCGACTACTCAGGCAGAAACTAGCTAGACACAACACTTATGGCTCTGATACCAATTTACAGAGTNATTAATCAACTGATCACTTAGATTACAATAGTATGCATTGCAGAATGCATTACAGACTTACTATAAGCTATAACTGCACAGAAAAGCAGGGCATTCAGTCTTATGTCTTCTTGAAAGAATATTAGACAGGCTCCTGGCCGACTGCTCAGGCAGAAACTAGCTAGACACAACACTTATGGCTCTGATACCAATTTACAGAGTAGCCACCAATAGCATAACAAATATGTTGTATGTATAGGCTTATTGTGATTTCTTCATTATTCTGTGTATTAGCATAATATGTTGNTATTCAATGCATCTTGCATTGAATTTCAAAATGATCTTCATCTAAGTCATGTATCTCACCATCCATAAATTGGAAATATGGTCAATGTCTTGACACATTATCCACACACTTCCCATTGTCTTCCTGATTATTTGGATGCCTTCCTTTTCAACCTAAACACTACACCAAGAATGTAATTGTGTGGTGTGCATTAATGTTAGAAAAAAGGTTGCAATCCAAGCATTATTTAAAGGTAGGAAGTTTTTGGTATTTATGTCGTATATATATAAACATGAACATACAACATATTATGCTAATACACAGAATAATGCAGAAATCACAATAAGCCTATACATACAACATATCTAGGAAATACTCATCAATATAAACATGTACAAATACACAACATGTAAATGAACATAGAAGTTGTACTTATCTTTTAAATAAGGCCACCAAATGCCATAAACAATGTTTCTCATCACACTCAGCAGTGGGTCACCCCCGAGCTAGGACTAAACTCCACCCGTGTAAAGGGATTCCTAGTCTAGGTTGAAGCAATAGGATGTTGCACAGTTAGTCAGGAAGGATTTCCTCCCAGGAGCCAAATTACACAAACAAATCACAGAATATCATTCCCTACATGCCTATCCCACCCCGGGAAGTCTACACCTTCATTAACCAACAATCCATCAACTGATCTCTTCCTTTCCAGGGCTTCAACAATAGACCTGATAGGAATTATCAAAGATCTGTAGCTACTGCTGGGCTCCCTCTAGGAGAAATAACTTTCCCAGAAACCTCTCTCACCTGGAGAGAGTAGCTCATAGGCCTATAAACTTGCTTCTTCAATCCATCTCCTTAGAAAACCACAAAGTGATAGGGGTAGTAAGACTCGATATGGACGTAGACAATGGCAACAAGTCATGCTTAGTCCATAAACTGCATTGGAAACAATGACCAACCCTTTAGACATAGCATGAGATCAGGAAGATATAGATGTGTTGGTCTTTCCAGGAAATGCACGAGATAACTCAAGGTATAGTTGCAGTTTACAGAGTTGCATCTAGGTTTCATAGGTTGATAGTGGAGATAATGGATACCTGCGTGGATGCGTGGGTATATGGGAAGATTGGCCAGCCTCGCCAGAATGGAAGGAACCCTCGAACTGAATGAATTTTCCCACATAAATTGCATGCACCAAGATTGACACATGCATCTCTTGGATCATGTTCCTCTCCACTTGGAGTTAGTTCCTTTCCCCAAAGGAACTTAAGATTACATGAGTTATTTGCCAACCTTAGTCTCTTATGAAATATATTACAATATTCTCTTAGAGTTAAACCCTCAATCTTATCCCTTTTCCCTATCCTCTTAGCCCCATCCCTTTCCCTACCTAGTGGATGTTAGTCCCCCATTCTCTTTTATCGTAGTCAATCTACATAAAAAACTTTATTTATATTAATTATATGAGCATTTACATATACTAAAACAAGCTCATTGCCCTTTACGATCTAATCTTTGTGGCCTAATCATCACATAAGCCTCCTAGCTTATAATCACTTGGCTCACCAACGTATAACATATGTTACGTTTACAATTACAACTGGGGTTGGGTCTTGGTATATTACAATACCCTCCCCTTATTTTTTCACTGTCCTCAGTGAAAATTGTTTACATTTTACCATCCATATTTCCAAAAATCTTCAAAAATCTCCAAGATTTAGCTATTGGAAGTTTTTTATCCAGCTGGTGCTCTTCTCTCAAGCACCATTTCTGGTATTCATACTGAAACTGGAAATCAATTTATCTATTCCATATAGTTTCTTCTGAAAATAATTCATCTCAAAGTTCCATTTGACACACCCTCCTTATGGCAGCTACCATTCCATAAGAATCCTTGATTTTCCTCTCCCTTGTTGCACTCACCCTTCCAGACTCAGGCGTCCCTTCACTATTGCACAATCCTTCAACAATCTATTCTGCCAAGACTTTCACACACAAGGAGAGCACTAACCCATTACCAGAACCCCACCAAGGTTCTACAATTATAGAGCTTTAGTTTCCTCAATTATAGTTGTTCTTTCCCAACATTCCAACTTTAATCAATATTATCTCATATGCATCACAGTCATGCAGTTATCATTAGAGAATATTATGAAAATTCCATTTTAGAAATCAAATTAATTTCATAAGGAATTCAACTTTTCCCAAAATATCAATTTATATTTCATAAGTTTTCTTGTTTATTCCCATATTAGGAATGCAACCTTCCTTGTGGTTTTCAACAAGTACCAAACCACATACCATTTTTCCTGCAATTATTCATCTTGAATACAACCAACAACTTGTTAGTATTTCCTGTACATCACATTTTAATTTCAATATGTACAAAACATTATGCAATGATTATAGAATTGCCTACACCTAGCAATTCAATTACAATTACCAAACAATTTAATAATTAGAATGACTCATCATTTTATGCATATACCCGTTTACAATGAATATCAATGAGTTCAATACTTCAATTCCTGAACATAAAATTTTATGTAGTCAATGCTCATATGACCATTAGACTTGCAATGTTCCAATTGCAATGTCTAACATCTCCTGAAATGTCCTCAACTCCATGAGTTAACAACATTTCAGTTGTTAGTAACAATTATTTACATGCAATAATATATATGCGTGCACTCACAAAATGCATTCATCAAATGCATTTAAGTATACCATTCTATCACTTACTATGCATGACTGCAATTCTCAATGCATGTTTATTCAATGCATCTTGCATTGAATTTCAAAATGATCTTCATCTAAGTCATGTATCTCACCATCCATAAATTGGAAATATGGTCAATGTCTTGACACATTATCCACACACTTCCCATTGTATTCCTGATTATTTGGATGCCTTCCTTTTCAACCTAAACACTACACCAAGAATGTAATTGTGTGGTGTGCATTAATGTTAGAAAAAAGGTTGCAATCCAAGCATTATTTAAAGGTAGGAAGTTTTTGGTATTTATGTCGTATATAATCTTTTCATATCCATACTTTTCCATATCCAACCATGTCCTAGTCTCATGCATGAATAGATTTCCTGACATCATTCCTATAACAAGTTCTTATCTTTTATTCCTTTGGTTATTACCTCATAACCAAATTAACAGGACATGCTACTATGTCAACGTGTGCATTCAAAATCTAAAAATCTTTGATAACTATAACAAACCTCTATCTTTTACCACACCTAGTTGTATCTTATTCATGTTAATGGATATAAATAATACCATATTGTGTATTATAAAATTCTATCTGGGTAAATTCTCACCTAAATTCCCCTTCGACAATTATGCAACATAATTTCCAAAGAAATGCTTACTTGCATAGCTTCCATTAAATCAATTTGATGTTACCTGATTAGGTAACGACAATATAAGCTTTCATGCTTATTTTATCATACTTATAACCAACACTTTAGATTTATGTTGCTTTCTTCCATATGCAATAATATTATCAACAACGCTTGCAAACATGTAAGCATTCTCTCTTTATGGTTGTCCAAACAAGCCATAACATACTTGCTACTATAGTAATCGCAACAACCTCTTTATTCCTAAATCACTTCTCTTGTTGATCCTAGAAGTCTTCAATTCTTCCTGGATTCCTGATTCTTCTTGTGCTCTCATTGTAATCATTGTGCATTATTATTTATGACCTGAGCACTTTCTATCCAAATTACTGTTGGATGCCTTTGCTTTTCCATCCAAATGCTAAGTTGATATTAACCTTCAACTTTCATTTATTTTCTGGATCCATCTATCCCAACTCATACTTGGATGAATTATAATTCCAAATATGTTGTCTTATAGACTCTGGATCCTCAACATCCATTTACCTTTCGGGATTGTTGACGAGTGAAAATGACCATTCATCAATTGGAAGAACGAGTCTGGTCCGGGGTTGTCTAATTAACCCAAGCCATTTGGTATTACTCGTTCTGATGGGTTTAATGGCTACGTTGTCCAATCTAAGAATCCTAAAAGAAACAAAATAAAAGAAAATAAATAAATAACTAATTACTAAATACTATATATATGTGTGTGTGTGTGTGTGTGTGTGTACATATGCTCTAATGTGACTATAATAGGCGTATTCAAGCAAAAGATAGATAACTCTCATTTATATACATTATTTACAAGTTGTAAGTTTTAATATAAACTTACTAAACTCAATGTGAAAATGATTGCTTTGAAGAAGCACATAAAAATATTTTTCATTTTTCTTTTATAAGTCTTAAACTAATGGAAGAAATGTTATGTAACAAAAATGTATAGATAGTCAAAAGGCAAACTTTACGTTCAAATTTCAATGATAAACAAATAGCAGAAAAATGAAATTGAGCTAACTTGCTAACGAGCCGATGATATGCATCCAAACATCTGTACGATCAGAAAACATTTAACCACCTTCTCCATGAGGGAAACCTGTAATGAACCTTGGGTCTATTCTGAATAAATGTAGAACAATTATGTTGGTAGTTAAATTTTAATAACAGAAAGAATGATACCAATAGTTAATGTGATATCATGATTGCAAGTAATTACATTAAGAAAAACCTGTTAGCAAATATCCTTGCATTTAATCTTTCAATGAAAATTAAAGGAGAAATCCTGTAATTGAAACTGAATAGATGATCACACGATTAATATCTGAAGCATTATTTATGGACAACATTTTTAAAGGAATTATCCCAATAACATAATAAATGATGAATACTAAAGCTATCAAAACCTATTATCATATCAGGATAAACAAAACTTAAATGAAGACACCATCCACAAGAACCTAAAGCTGAAATGTGCATTGTTGTTCCATTAAAGTCTGTAAATCAAATGTCCATCTTCTGCCCCAGGCGAGGATGCCTTCATTACAAAAATATCTAGTATTTAAAGATTCCAGTAAAGCTAAACATCTTATCTTGTGGGACAAGATTAAATCTCAAAATGATTTACTAATTACAAAATAGAGGGTAATAGAACCACTCCATATCACACTGTATCTCTCAAAACTATAAAAATATTGTTTTTGTTTACAAAAGATGAGTCAAAGAAATGACTAATAAGCTAAAAAATGGTCCATATCATCAGATCACCACCAGCTACACAATATCCTGAAATGAAAAACGAAAATAAAGGAGTTTAGATGTTATTCTAACCAATAATTTCCAAAAATTCAAATGAGAATAGACTGGCTACAAAATTAGCTGATTCTGTAGTTAGTTTTATTTTAACAACAAAAATCTAATTAAATCTATATTAATAGAAAAACTAAATAAAAAAAAACTAAGATAAACAAACAAATCTTTACCTCTTAACTGCATGCTAAATTTGAATCATAAGACCTCAGAGTTAACTATTGTTGTAACACACTCAACATTCTTTATTATTATGTTTCCAGTCCTTTTCAAGCACTTCCCTTGCCTTTAAGCAATGAAAGTTAGTCTGTGATTTTCACTCATTAATGAATCGATCTGAGTGGTGAGGGTTTTGATCTGAAGTTGAAGGGAAGGTATATCTGTGTAATATTTGTCCATCCAAAACAAACAAACCTCACACCGTGGATCTGGAACAGTTGTTTGAGGATATCCATGGTTGTGTGTCAGAATGATACCACTGTTGTCTGTAGGTTCTTTACTGAGCTTGATCCCTGGAAAACCTTTGCTATGCTTCATGCACGGTGGTAGATTCTCTATGAAATCGTAGGTCTGGCTAAGATTTGGTTTGAGGTAACTTGGGTCTTCTTTTGCTAAGAATTTCTCGATCTCAGAATTGGAGGTCTCATGGACCTTGATTGCTTTGATCGAGCTCATATGAGACTTTGATTTATTTCGTAGGCTCCTAGAAATTAATCTTCCTGCCCTTTTGTTTTTAAACCCTACATTTGAGTCACTTTTAGACAATTTGCGCGAGGGCCTATTCACGGTTTTTGCAAAGGTGTTAAGGCAAGCATATTGTTCATGGTCATGAAATTCAGAGGCTATTGGATCAACATCTTGTTTCTCAGACATAGGCTCATCGAGCGCAGCCTTATCATAGGGTTCTTTGAATGAGGAGACTTCTCTGTCAATGAAAGGGATTGGGGTTTCTTCTAACATGGGCTTATCAACCTCTACGGGTCTAGGTGTAAAAAAACCATTTCGAGATAGGAAAGTGCCCCAATCGTCTACCTGCAATTTTAAATGATGGACTAACAACATCCTTATCAATCCATGATGAAACAAACTGGAATTTAAACACTGTCTCTTATACCTCTTGCCCATCTTATATAAACTTCTTAATAAAAAGAAAGGCATATTCAACTAGAAACCAATGAAGTTCTTTAGTAGTCTTATGTGATACAAAAAAATGAGGCCAAAGCAACCCTCGCATGTAACGAACTGTCTCAAGATTGTCAATAAATCGTGCCACCTAGTTTTTAACAGAGATATAGGCATACCTTTATCACAGCACTAGATTTTCCTAGAAGTAAAGGACAGAGTCCACGACACCTCCTCTACCTTGGAATTCTTAAACCATTTTTTCTCGCTAAGGGGAAGACCTGTTTCCTGGCTCAAAAACTCCTCGATGATTTCGACTTGAATATCTCCTACTTTGGCTCGGCATCCATCGAAAGAGAGGGAGAATTCCTGGGCCACTTGCAAATTGTAACCATGAAATTTCTCAAGAAATTCGATCCAGCCTTGAACCTTAAGGTCTTCCCTTGTGTCATCATATAGGAGCAGGGTTTGTGATCCATTTGGTTCGATGTGGACAACAAGGGCCATGTGGATTCAGATAAGCAGTCATGGTGGCAACATAAGCCACTGTAAGAAAGAAGGGTTTCACAAAACAGGAAGAACCAAGGCTAAAACCAAGGAAATAAAACCCTTGTGTGAATTAAATGGAGGAATAAGGGATGTCATTAGATAATTAAGCGTTTTGTGTAATGAATCACTATGGGTACAAAACAAAGCCTGAGACTTAACTCAAAATAATGGACACGTCATTTTCAAACTTCCACTATCAACGGAGTACAAAATACGACCAGATGCATTTAAGTATCATCATGTGTAAAGGGCGGAGTTTCTCATTATAAGGTTAATAAAAGAGGTGTTTCACAAATCATAACATAACGACCATAGAAATGATTGACCAAGAATCATACATGGAACAAACTCATAGCCTAACATCAATCGATTCTCAGTGTATCATTCAAATGTCCAAAGTAGACCTTATAACAATGATCAATTTAAAAACAACCATTTTATTGACATGAGATAGGCCTTAAAGAAAAATATCATCCTTAAAAAGGTTTATATGAACACTTATTCTCCTTAAATTCAAATGCAATAAATTCAAAAATTTTAATGCTTCGTTCATGCTTTTAGTCATGAACTAAGCATGAAAACGAGAACTAGGAAAAATAGAAAACCTTTATAGCCCAAGAATCATCTTTCAAGTAGCAATGTTCATATGATTAAGTGGAGGCAGCTATAAAATTTATGATTCGTTTCTTTAAGAATTGAAAATATTGTGGGACTGCCAACAATAATGACTTGCTGGGAGAAACAATTATCTCTGTATCACTGATGAGTTCAAGTTAGGATTGTTAGAATGATTGCAGATCAAAGAACAACTTAAGGACATCAAGCATCTCGACAATCATTACATGGTCCAACTTCAGACATCTTTCTATTAAAATGAAATCTGGTGACAAATTTTTAAAAATGAGAGCCATGATGTTCAAGTCAATGGCTCCAATACTACTGACAGGGCCGCTACTGCTAGCAGGTTTCCATAGCCTCAGTAGGGATGTCAATTAACCCACTCTGAAGCCTCTATATTGTCCAAGAAATTTCAATTCAAAATGAAGGATGCTTATGACCAATATCAAAATTTATACCTGAGAATTTTCTTTAACCTGACATCGCTTCGCTGCCAGCGGGCCTGTTCAGTAGCCCGACGAAGTTTCCTTGGCATCATGCATGCATTTACCCACTGCTAGAAAAACTGTTCAGTATCCCGGTGGGTTTAAAAACACTTCCCACAAATCTTGAGAAATTATTCATAGTCTTATATAATTTTAAAGGCATTCAGAAGAGCGGGGTGACGCTGAAAATTCCAGTTTTTACAAGACTTGTTATTTTCCAAACTTTTAATTTTTCTTGATAACCTTCATCATGATCTGAAAATATTTTACAGATGAAACTAATATTTTGAGGACATGAAGGCATTGTTGAGTTTCTTTCTTAAAAGAAGGGACAACACAAAGAGCTTTTAATGATAGTCGTGTCTGCTCATAATTGCAAAGTGAAACCATGAAATCAATTCTGAACAAAAAAAACCTCTTTAACTAGTCTGGGTTTTAGGAAATTACAATAATTGATGCTCTGACAGTCCTTGACAGCTGTTTTAAGATGAAGCATTCAATTTTCCTTCTTTGAACTAAACTGTGACACAGGCAAGTTTTAACCGGAAGCAATAAAAAAAAATAACAAAAGAAAATTGAAGCAGAAAAACCAAAAAAAAATAAAAAATTATAACATAAAAAAAATGTACAAAAGATGGATCTGGAATTTATGAAAAATACCTCTTGAGAGCTAAAAGAAAATATAAAGATCCTCATTGATATGAATGTAGTCCTACTCGTGGCACCTTGGATCAGGGTTGAATTTACGTTTTAGATTTACTTATCTCTTTACTTTTCATTTAAGATTTTCATGATGATACTGTGTTTTTGAAAGGAAATGCTCAACGAAAAGCAGAGAGAAAAGGGTCAAAGTGGACTTCCTTGACAATAGTCATATTATGGTTCTCTTGGTGCACCCACTTATGTTCTTTAACTACATTATTACAAAGAGAAACAGTGAGAAATAAAGCTAAAAGAATACTACTCCTAAGCTTACTCTAACTACTAAACAAATCAGAATACTACATAAAGTCATGCTTCCAATGTAGCCATCAAAGTAACTCCAATCCTATAGTAGAAACAAAATCACATATTACTAAAAAGAATGGTAGTATATCGAAAAATGACAAAAATATATCATACTCACCTTTACCATCATCATTTAAAAACAAGGCAAGCATGATCTTACCATTCCCTTGAACATTCTTGTTGTATGAATACTCCAACCAATCTACAATACTATCATGATGCATGCAATTACCGACATGGGATTGTTTGAAATAATTCACATGCAACAAATATTTCCGATGAGAATAAAGTATTATATTATCAAGGAAATAATCTTTTAAAAAGGTCAAACCAAGATGGCGAGAACTTATCATGATTCTCGATTGGAAAATAAGTGTTTCATTCTCTTGAAACTTTCCATTGAGCTTAGATATTTCATGGTTAACTATTTGAGGTGAACTAGATGGAACAACCGATAAAACATCATTGTTAG
>SNQJ01S0001366.1:42512-68901 GCA_010110895.2 Picea sitchensis
TGATACATAATTGAATTCTGCAAAGGTGCTTCCCTCAAACCATGCCCCAAGGTGACCAAAACTCGAACCCACAGGCTTAATCCTTCCTTAATGCCTCGCTCCTTGTTCTTCCACACTGAAGATTGCACGAAAAAAATAACCAAGGGATGGGTTACCTCCTAGGACCCTTTTAACTTATCATGAGACCGATGATGGGACCAATTCCTCTGGACTTTGACCTTCGGTTGTTCTCCATTGTCAACTTTCAATTTCTCCCAAAGCTACACTTCGTCGAAGTCTTCGCTAACTCCACCAACAAAAATCAGACAGTTGAGACTTGATCTCTGGTTGAATGGATGACCCCACCCCCAGCTGGAGGCTTAAATAGAAATCAACAGTTTCCACTTAATCAAACGTTGATATGGATGACTCTCCACAAATTCGGAAATTTGGTGCTCAGGGACATTCAGTTCCCGTGTCTCTCAATTCCCCAAGAGTGACAATCATCCAAAGTAGTTTCCCTGCTCCTCCTACTTAATTCGATGTTTGAGAGAGGTCCCGAAGGGATATTCGATCGACGGTCTGCGTGCCTTCGCGAATTCAAGCTTCAAAACTTCTCACTGACAGAAAATTGGACACCCTCGGATTTACATACTCCCGAAGATGACACGACACGCTGAAGTCATCTAGGGTGACGTGGACCCATGGTACGTGTTCCATGTGTCACTAAAAACCAGATAGATCAGGGTCCAAATGATTCTAAATATAGGTGACATGTGTCCCCACATGGCCTTGTTCCATGTGGCACAAGCCATGTCATCAAACACATGGACGATCCCCAATCACAACCCCAGATCTAACAACCCGTGTGACTTCACGGTATTACACCTCTATGAATTCGACACTTCAGGGCTTCAGAACTCTGGGGTTTTTCTCTGCAACTTACTTCATATTCGTCGGACTGGCAAAGTTCAAAATCCAATTTTTTTATACACTTCTACCATGGCTAGATATGACGACCCACAACACTCCTGAAGTCTTCCCCTCAATCAAATGATTAACGGGGATTCCACGACTTCGGTGCTCCAGAGCTTTGGGCTGTAATAGTTCATCAAAGTTTAAAACTCCCAGAGTGAAAAATCCAAAAGTGGTCAATGGTGGAGATCCCTCCACACCTCCTATCATATCAGACGGTAGACAAGGCTTCAAGACTTCGGCCTTCATTAGTTTAGGCTTTGCCTGCCTACCAAGATCACCGAAGTGGTGAAGTTCCAAAGTTCTTCCTTTCCTACTTGGCTTTGATCAATGACTGACGATCAATCAGACAGACCTGGCGGCTGGAACTTAATTCTTACCCTACCTCCTATTTTCCTCCATCGAACAGTTCATGTTCACCCTCCTTCCAATCTGACAACCGAGATCTCCTTCGATCCCATGGTTGTGATTGCTCCCGAATTCAAAAGGAATGGCCACAACTGCAAGATCCTTTACAAAGGATATCTAAAGTTTTGGATACCATGTGATCTATGCAATGCCATTTCTCCTAAGATTCCCAATTCTAGGTGTACTTGATCTTAACCACAATATCCTGTCTAATAGATCTGGCCTATTCTAACCCGACGTTTCAATCTGTGGCTTTGATACCAATTTGTAACGCACCCAACCACCCACAGGCCAGGATATGCCACTTAATCTGGCTGCAACACACCCAACCATGCATAGGAAAGGAATGTTGCAGTCAAGAGACTCACTTCACAGTGACTTATCTCTATTTGAATCACTTCTAAGTTAATTAAGAGACATGAAAACCACATGTGTAAATAAAGATTCATGCCACAACATAAACTAATCCATGCACATTCATAACCTACAAGCATGAATATTCTAAATATTAAATTCAAAGATAAATAAATACACAGTGGAATAAATCATACACAAGTAAATAACAATAACAGAGAGAACTTATCTTTTCTGAAAATAAAATACCAACTGGCTGCAGACCAAGGACATTCCACCAAACCACAGACATTGTTGTTCCAAGTCTCAACAACAATGCCACCCCCGAGCTAGGGCTATGAGTCCACAAGGATGAATTCCAGGGTGTCACTCGGCTAACCAAGTCAATCAACCCTCAGTATCTCATAGGACTTTCAACATTCACAACAATCCAAAGTACACAAACTTTCTTCTACCCAGTCTACACAACCCAAGAGAATGGAACCCCTTCTCTGCCACGCAGTCCCTCAAGTTGTCCATCTCTTCCAATGCTTTAGTATGTCTGGTCAAGAATCACCCTATTGGAAAAGGCATCACATACATGTAGGAAACAACTCCTGGTTGGAATACACCAACAGTCTATAAAACCAATGACTATGGATTTTCTTAGCAATTCAATTTCCTTCCCCAAGAAACTCTCGAATCAAATGGGAAGATTAGGTGAAGGGTTGAGTGGAGAACAAAAGAGAAATGGAAGGTGATCATGATGGATAATGAAAGAGAGATTATGAAGGAACCGACAAAGGCCCAACAAAAAAAACCAACCCCAACCACAAACCAAGGATGGGTTTATGTACTTCTTAGAATTAAGGAACCCCATGGTCTTCCCCAAAGAAGATCATGTAATTGTTATTCTCCATTAAAACCAGAAATGGGTAAATAAAATATAAAATAAGTACTCAACCCCTCAAGCCCCCTCTCTTGTGGAATCATAGCCCCCTATAAATCTTATCCTTTTTCGTCTAGTAGCCAGCGATGTGCTTGTATTAATAATCATCAAACATTACATTTCCTAGGCACATTGGTCTCTTAATAATTGTTTAGGAACTCTGGCCTTTCATAACTTAACAAGATACAATATTTAATACAGGGTTCAAAACCTAGGTATTACAATATAAGACCATAGGATGGAAGAAACAACTACCGAGAGTAGTGTAAAAGGAGATTAAGATAATATTAGATGTGTAGGTACTGAAAAAAACCATAGGCAACAAGCATTTCCAGTACTTGGTCAAATGGAAAGGTCAACTAGTAGAGGATGCTACTTGGATGGTAGCAATAGAAATTTCCAAGTATGGAACACATCATGAAGACCTAATGAATAGTTATTTTCTTCCTTGAGAGTTTGATATAGGAGCATCTAACAGTAAAATCGAGAATTGACTCTATGGGTCAATAAACATTTACAAAGGGAGTTGTTTCCCTAATTTTACATTTATTTGTAATAGTTAGAATGATATATTTATAAGGTATCGAAGATTTTTCGGTTTGGAAGGTATGAGCGTTTTCCTATGTAATAGAACAAAAATACTAAGTTAGGGTATTGATAGAAATCCTTAGAGGAATTCTAGGCATTTGTTAGAGTTCCCGAGAGATATAGCTCTCGTTTTTATGTAACATAAGTATGTGTTAGGGAGGTGAGATAGAGGTTTGAAGGAGAGTAGAAAAAGGTTGGATAGATAAGGGTGTGAGCAAGAACTATGTGAAGTGATTTGTGTGATGTATGTTTAAAGTTCGAGTGACCGAAAAAACCAGTGTAATTCTGATATGTTTTAATTGAGATCTCTAGTTATGTGTGTGTTAATTTGTTGGTATATGCCTCTGAATTCATTTAGTATCTTGTCTCTTGGAGGTTTTAATGTATGCATTTGCAGGAAAGAACGGGTGCAGTTAATTCCATCCATTTTTTAAAACTTTGTTTCAAAAATCTTTCTGGAGTATTTGTCTTCACAGGAACATACATTCATGATTTGGTGCAGTGGAATCACCCCTTGAAGATCTGCAACACATCAATATTTATTTATGAATTACATGCAGAATTGTATGTGAACCATTGGGATTATTCGCTAAGTTTCACGCATAGAGTTGTTTGCGACAGATCTCATTGGTATTGCTCACAAATGCTTCCACACAAAGGTATATCTATGTATTAGTGTTTCCGGACAGAGTTATCTATAATAGAGAACAATTCAACGTTTTAGGAAAAGGTTATTTGAGCTCCTATTCATGTTGATCCAAGGCCACATAAGTAGCTCGAATAATTGCTATTTGAAAAGTATTGAAAACATTGTGATCATGGGTTGAAGCTAGTGGTTCATTCCATCACCTAGAAGTCTTGTGGTTCCCTGAGATTTTTCCTCTATCCTTTTTGCTTCCCTTATTCTCTATGGTCAACGAATTACCCAATGTCTCATTTTTTATTTTCCATCGCATTTCCTCGCTAAGGATAACAACAAAAACATCATCAAATTTCTGAGTGTTTGAACCAGAGACAAATTTACTTATAGCCATTACCAAGTCATTCCATCTTTCTGGCAATGAGCATAAGATTATAATATCCCTAACCCCATCATCAAAGTCCACTTTATAGAATTTAGTTGATTAGTAACCATATTAATCTCATTTAAATGGTCAACAATAGGCCCATTTTCTAACATATTCATATTAAATAATCGCTTCATTAGAAATACCTTATTGGAGGCCGAGGATTTTTCATATAGTTTATACAATGCCTTCATGAGATCCTTTGTTTTCGATTCTTTTAGAATATTGAAAGCCACCGGTGTTTCCAGGCATAGATGTATCATTCCTGGTTCCTTTATTTCAAGAATATTGCATTCTTCAAACTTCACACATGTCAGTTTCTTTTCTTTTCCACCCAACGGTAGGAAAATATCCTTCTGATATAAATAATATTCCATTTTCATATTCCATAACTAGTAGTTTTGGTTGTTAAATTTCTCGAGCTTAAAATTTCCATATTTTTTCATTGCTCCCACTCAAACCAAGAACCCTATTTTCTTGCAAGTTACCTTTCACTCTGATACCGATTGTTACAAAAATAGAATCGTGAAGGAATAAAATAAAACAAATGAGGAAATAAAACATAGAAGATACACAATACAATAGAGACATACATATACGTGGTTCACCTAGTGTGGGCTACGTCCACATAGAAATTTCCAGTTCCTTCGTTTATTATTATCCAACAAGTGAAGGGATGAAACCTACAACATACCTACTATAACTTCCTCTTCTTTCTATCACAATCTCCTCTCAAAGGATACAATATTCACTCGCATACAAAACTGCAATACAATTCCCTCATAAAAGAGGGTTTGCTTCTGGGAAAAAAAACCCTAACATAATTTCTATTGTTATATTTGCGACCCTATAATGAACGATCCCGATTGACTACGAAATTAAAATATTTTACAAGGAAAATTTCCCAAAAATTTTTCTTTGGGGGTGCTTCCTCCAAACCCTCACCAGGAGGGGGCTCCAAAATTTCTCATCTCCCTCCTCTGGACCCCCCTAGTGAGAGACGTGGGGGGGAAATCCCCACACCCCCCATCAGGTAATGGCATCTAAATGCGGTTGAAACAAGACCTATGAATAAATAATATAACCATGCTTCACAACCAACATTATGCCCATATATACACTCCATTGTGGTCATATCATATACATTTATCCCTATGTATGCTTCCCTTGGGTCATAACAAAGAGGGTCGTGACACTCTGAGAAATTCATGTAGATTTATATGTGGAATTTGTAGAAACTAGTTGTATATCTAAGTTCCTCTTAGAAAAAAAACCTACTTAAAAAAAATATCATAGGAAATGGAGTCTGGCAAGTGAAGTTATCATCATTTTAAAATCTATTATTTTTTTAGGGTTTTTTCGTGGATGATAACATGATTTTGTTGATTTTTGTAGCACTTTGGGTTGAATTTCCCCCAAAAAATTACATATCAAAGTTCCTCTTTCAAAAATAGGCCTTTTCAAAAAGAAAAAAAAAACATTTGAATTATAGCTCTGGTAGTGAAGATATAGTTGATTTAAAATCAACATTTTCTAGGGTCTTCGTGATGGCAGTGAGACTGCAGAGCTAGTAGCTTTTCACATGGTGCTCATGTTTCTACTAGATCAGACCCATTGGATAGAAAATTTTAAGATATTTCTTTTGGTATATAATATGTTGTGTTTCCAATGGATATTTTATTCTTGAGGGAACTTCAACGACAGTTGGCATACTTCTAGGCACACATCAAGACAATATTTCACCTGGCATGGGAAAAGAGGTATATTATGCAGGCCATCAATGCTAAATAAAATCAAGAAGCATATTCTTGGAATGCTTTTGAGGATGATTGGTATGATTTTTATATGAATAGTTTTCATTTCCGGGATGAGAACCACTTCCATATTCTATTTGATGACTCTACTCCACCTCATGTAGAGCCCATCCTAGAGAGTAAACAAGATTTTTCTCTGCATATTCTTCTTTAGTTTTTCTATTGTTAAGTAATGAATGTTCTAAATACAAAAATATCACAATATATACACAAAGGAATATAGAATAAACCACACTTTATTATAAGAAAGCCCTTAAGTTATGGAAACACCATACAATGGATCCTATTATGGAAGGGATCCTCTCCTGTTCACTTGCCTCTTCGAGGGGGATTCCTCCTATTGAGC
Source organism: Picea sitchensis (assembly GCA_010110895.2). NCBI lineage: Eukaryota > Viridiplantae > Streptophyta > Pinopsida > Pinales > Pinaceae > Picea > Picea sitchensis. The sequence continues at coordinate 48,972 of SNQJ01S0001366.1, forward strand.
TACACTCTCCAAATACAATACTTCTCTTCATATCCCATTACATTTCTCAAAACCCTTTATATAGTTCTACCAACAACCTAAGATCATTCTAGAGGAGAAACCTTCTAGTAAGTCCTCTTAGGTTTATTATATCTAACTACAATAATGGACTGTATTTAATAATATAGTGTATATAGTCCACCTTACATTGATTGACCTCCACTATTATTACTATGGGCCCGTTGGTCCCCCCACTACCTCTCTAGATACACTACATTCCATCTCCATTATGAAAGTGTTGTCCTCAATGCTTGTTATGAGGGTGTACAACCATATACTAGGGTCCCATGGATAAGTGTGGACCATAGTGTTGAAGTAGAATAAAGAACCAAGGTCCCATGTAGAAATGAAAACCACCATGCGGAAGTATTCCAAACGCCATTGAAAACCTGGGTCCCATATCCAAGTGCTCATGTGAACTCCATGTGGAATATATTGGAACCCAATAGCCAACTGAAACTCATGCTCCAAAGACTCACACCTGTCATGTGGATACAAATAAGAAGATCCATCCACATAGTAGGAAAGGGTCAAAGCTGAGTCTGGAAGGAACAATACCATTATACAATATGCAGACTAGGAACGGGTAGTCATAACTGACCCGTTATTTGGCACATTTATGTTCTCTACATAAAGTGGAGTAGAGTCATCATATAAAATACGAAAGTGGTTGTCATCCGAGAAATGAAAATTGTCCATATACGAATCCGCACAATCTTCCTCATAATCATACCAAGAATATATTTCTTGGGTATATCCTCCTATGATGTCAATGTACAAGATATTCCTAATATATCTCTCCTGCATTGCTTCAATTATTATCTCTTCACTATTTTGAAATTTTTCTTCCATATCTTGTTGAAAATTTTGAAATTTGGTCATGAGGGATTCTATTTTTCATTGCAGGTCCATGAGGAGTTGAAAGAGAATATCCATTATAAATACCACATATAATATAAAAAAATAAATCTCTTAAAATCCTCTCTTCAAGGGAAATGATTTGGATGCAATATGAACACCCTATGAAAAGTCATGAACTCTACAGTCCCGCAGTCGTCACGAAAAACCCCCCAAAATGGATAATTTTAAATCAACGATATCTTCACTTCCAAAGATTCAATTTCGGTGATAGTTTTTTTTAAAACAACTATTTTTGAAACAAGAATTGAGATATGTAATTTGTTTTTGAAAATTTGACCTCAACTGCTACAGAAAAAAATAAAATTGCTTGACCATATGTGGAAAAAACCCTAAAAATTTCTAGATTTTAAAATGTCGATAACTCCACTTCCCAGAGTCCGTTTTAGATGATTTTTTTTTTAAATTGGTTTATTTTCCAAGAGGAACTCATATATACAACCCGTTTCTAAATATTTTTCATAAAAATCGACAAAAAAATGTTAGGAATGTCATGACCCTCTTTTTCTTCTTCGAAACAAAATCTGCCAAAAAACAAAACATTTTCCCATAATGCATGCCAAGGAAAGTGCTTTGATACCAATTTTTAAGTGATCAATGTTATGAATACAAAAATTTCACAATAGATCCATAGAGAAATATATAAGAAACCACACTTTATTATAAGAAAACCCTTGAGGTAGGGAAACACCATACAATGGATCCTATTATGGAAGGGATCCTCTCCTATTCACATGACTCTTCAAGGGGGAATCCTCCTATTGAGCTACACACTCTAAATACAATACTTCTATTCATATCCCATAACCTTGCTTGAACCCATTTATATAGTGCTACCAAAAACCTAAGATCATTCTAGAGGAGGAACCTTCTAGAAGTATAACCTTCTAGAAGTAGAACCTTCTAGTAAGTCCTCTTACATTTATTATATCTAACTACCATAGTGGACCTTGTTTAATAATATAGTGGATCTAGTACACCTTACATTGAATTAACTCCACTATTATTACTATGTCCCCTCCAGGGCCCCCGCTACCTCTCTAGATACACTACAATTATTCTCCAGTAGTAGGGGATGAATTTTGGTCGGTTCTACATATTTCAATCCACATGACCAATGTTGATATTTAAAGAATCATTTTCAGTTGGTGCTTTGATATCTTCAGCATAGAGTTCACATGAGCACTTGGACATGGGACCCAAGTTTATAGTGGTAGTTGGAGTACTTCAGCATGGTGGCTCGTATTCCTACATGGGACCATGGTTCTCTAGCCTACTTCAACATTATGGTCCACACTTCTCCATGGGACCCTGGAATATGGTTTTACACCTCCATAACAAGCATTGCGAACAACACTTTCTTAAAGTGGATGGAATGTAGTGTATTCGGAGACGTAATGGAGGGGTGAAAAGGGCCCATAGTGATAATAGTGGATGCCATTCAATCTAAGGTGGAATAGGTCCACTATATTATTAAATAAGGCCCAATATGGTAGTTAGATATATTAGTGTGAACATAATAAATGTAAGAGGACTTCATAGAAGGTTTCTCTTCTAGTAGGTTCCTCCTCTAGAATGTTCTTAGGTGGTTGGAAACACTATATGAAGGGATTAAATAAATGTAATGGGAGTCAAGAATAAGTATTGTATTTGGACAATGTATCTCATTAGGAGGTTTCCCCCTTGAAGAGGTAAATGAACAAGAGAGGATACCCTCCAGAATAAGATCCATTGTATGGTGTTTCCCTATCTCAAGGGTTTTCTATAATAGTAAAGTGCGGGTTTTATAAATTTCTCTTGGATATTTTTGGGTGATTGTATTTGTAGAACTTTAGTACTTAACAATATGATGATCATCATGACAATAATGATGAGAATGATTATTAAAATGTCTATGATGATGACAATGATGACGATGACGATGGTGATGGAGATGATGATGATAATGATGATGATTATGAAAATGATTGTGAAAACAATGAAAATGATGATGATGAGGAGGAGGAGGAGGTCAATGTTGATTATCATGATGATGATGATGATATGATGATCATCATGACAATGGAAATGACGATGACGACAACGATGATGATGATGAAAATGACAATGATGATGATGATGATGATGATGATGATTATGATGATGATGACGATGATGAAGAGGAGGATGGAAATGTTTATTATGATGATGATGATATGATAATAATCATGACAATGGAAATGAAAAATATGATGAAAATGACGATGATGATGATGACGAAGACAACCACATTGATAGTGATGACGATGACTACGATAACAATGACAATCATGATGATGATGATGATGACGATGATGATGATGAGGAGGATAGAAATGTTCATGATGATCATCATAACAATGATGATGAGGATGATAATGAAAATTATCATGATGATGATGATGGTGTTGATGATGATGACGACTATTGCAATTACAATGATGATAATGACTCTGATGACAATCACAATGATGATGATGACGATGACAATGAGGAGGAGGATGAAAATGATGATTATGATGATAACGATATGATGATCATCATGACAATGGAAATGAAATTGATGATGACAATGATGATGACGATGATGATGATGATGACAACGATCATGAAAATGAAAATGATGATGATAACTATGATGACAATGACAATGATGATGATGACGATGACAATGATGATGAGGAGGGGGATGGAAATATTGATTATTATGTTACATTATGAAAATGGAAATGATGATGATGATGATGATGAATATGATGATGACGATGATGATGACGATGCCAATGAATACAATGAAAATGACAATTATGACGATTTTGGTGACAATGATGAGGAGGAGGAGGATAGAATTTTTATTATTATGATGATGATGTGATTATCAACATGAAAAAGGAAATGACGATGATGATTACAATGAAAATGATGATGACAATGACAATGACATCTACGATGACAATGAAAATTGTAACGTTGACATGATGATGATAAGGAGGAGGAGGATGACAATGTTGATTATGATGATGATGATATGGTGATCATTATGAAAATGGAAATGACAATGATGATGACAAGGATGATGAGGAGGAGGAGGAGGAAGATGTTGATTATGATGATTATGATATTATGATCATCATGACAATGGTAATGATGATGATGATGATGATGATGATGATGATGATGATGATGGTGATGGTGAAAATGATGATGATGATGACGATGACTATGACAATAATGACAATGGTGAAGATGATGATGAAAATGATGATGATGAAAATGATGATGATGATGATGATGATGATGATGATGATGATGATGATGATAAAAATGTTGATTATGATGATGATGATATGATGATCATAATAAAAATGGTAGTGATGATGATGATAACAATGATGATGATGACAATGATGAATATGACGAAATTGATGATGATGAGGAAGAGGAGGGATGCTATAATGTTGATTATGGTGACAATGATGATGAGAATAATGTTCGATGGTGATGATGATGATTATGAGGAGGATGATGAAAATGTTGATTATGATGATGAAAATGATGATGATGGAGATAATGATTAACCCATATAAATAAATACTTTAAAAATAATAAATCATAATATATAATCACATACCTCCTACATTTCAATATTTCTACACTATCATTGACATTCTTCTTCATCCAACTCCACATATGTATCATCTAGCTCAAAATAAATGGTGAAAGGATTGGCCTGAAGGACAAGAAGTTGTCACTAAGAAGCAGGGGCGAATCAGTGCCAGAGTGATTTTATCAATTTTCTTCTATTAATGTAATCAATATTTTAACACAATTTTATCGTGGAACCCAATTGGGAAAACCACAAACACTTTTCTATTAACTGCCAAATTCTATTTTTACAAGTTACATAGAAGCCTGAAGATTTTATTCCTTTTCGATTAGCACCAACTAATTAGGATGTACTCACACCCTTGTTCACCAACACTAACTAGTAGGAGGCTTTGACCCCCTGTTTAGTCATCTACAACTAACAAGGAAGCACCTACTCCCCTTTTTCACCAGCACCAAATGGTAGGAGGTTACAACCCCCTTTTTAGCCAGCTACAACTAACACGGAAGCACCTACTCCCCTTGTAGGCTCCAAACTACCCTTGCACCACCCAACCACCCTTAATTTATGACTCTGGAAAAATTTTGTATCATACACTGGATTGCATAACTTCTTTGTCTCCTTCTATTCTTGATCTTCAATAAGACATTGATAGTCACCTTAGAACTAACCATTCTTCATCTTGGACTCTGCTTGTGTTATGATATTCTTCAATGGAATGCAGAGACACTTTATTCTCATTACTCTTTCTTGTTTATATATTCTTCCAACTAGTATGAGCTATGAAACATTGTGTCCCTTTGTTTGGACCATCGCACCTCTTCATTTTAATATTAGAAATAATAATTATTATTATTCAACCATTAATGTTAATTATTTTAACTTAGTGAGATTTATTTTCGTAAATCGATCACAAGTATGGATCGATTCCCTTTTAACTCGATTCCATATCTCTACAAATATTGCAGAAACCGAGTTCTGATGAGGCGCTTCCTTCAAACCATTTTCATATGACCGACAATGCAAAACCATGGGCTTATCAACTTAAAGGATGTATTATATTTTACCTTTATTTCTCTTATTCCATATGACCATAGGCAGTGATCAGGCGCTAGGCCAAGAGAGTGCTTGATCTCTTATCGAGATCAACGGTCATTTTTTAATCTCCCGATGAGATGCATGACTCTAGTTTACTTCGGGAATTTGGGACTTCAACATTCGCGACTTTCAGCCTCTTTACAAATATCTCGAATAACAGATGCATGTCCATAATCTTCAACAGTTGAGAATTCTCTCGAAGTGTTATTCAAATTGAATGACTCATGTCCACTTCGGGACTTTGGATAATCGCTACTCCATTTTCCTCCAGAGTGATCACCTGTAGAATAAGTCATAAAATGGTGGAGACCTCTTGTTTTCAGTTCACACTTCCACTTACACTATCCTTCCACTGTACTTGATCAATAGTTGAGAATGCTCCCAAAGTGTTCTTCAGATCGAATGACTCATGTCCACTTCGGGACTTCGGCCTTCGAGACTTCGAGACTTAGGTCATTTGCTGGTGGTGAAACTCTAGAAGTAAAACTCCCAGAGTGACGTAACTTTATGACGTCACTTGATGACATGGAATAGGAAGAGTAACTACCACGCGTCACTCAGATTCGTGATTTACACATACCTGAAATGTCGATTTCATCTTGACATTTGTCATTTTCTGACTATGCCATGTGTCCTTGATGATGTGGTTTGCTGACGTAGATCTCTCGATGTGGCACTTATTCTTCTCCTTGATCTAATGGTCAGAATACTTCTCCAAGTGTTCTTCTGATCAAACAACTCATATATACTTCAAGACTTCGGGTAATTCAATTTCTCCACTTCCTAGTTCTCCCGAAGTGAGATTCCCTGAAGTGTAAACCTCGAGTGACTTGACTTCATCCAAAGGTCATTATTTAAACTGAAAAGGATTAACACAATCCAATGACTGTCGAGAATTCGACTATTCGGTATTTCAGGCCTTTGGCCTTGCTTATCCTATCCTTATAATTTCCTCAATCTGACAGTCAGGATATCTTTCGAAGTGTTTCCTCAGATTAGACGACTTATGTTTATTTTAGGACTTTTTTGGCTTACTCTGTCCTTCCACTAAACATGATCTAACGGTACTAATATCTCCCAAAGTGTTCTTCATATCAGACGGTTCATATTTTCTTCGATACTTTGGCCTTCGGGTGATCTTACATGTTCTCAACCCTTTTCTCTCGAAGTGGTCAGTGCCAAAGTTAACCACTGCTACCTTGGCATGCTATGAATAGATCAGATGGTCCTAATTTACTTCAAACTTCGTATCAGACGGTCTTCGTCTTCACTTACCCTATCCTTCCACTTAACTTGATCCAACAATCATTGTGGATTGTGGAACCGTAACTTGTGAGTGGTTTAACTCATTCCTAAACTCGACAATTGAATTTGTGCGATTATTTGTGAGTTAACCACAGTCGTCCATCTTTGAATATATAATATATGAAGGTCTAGAATAATTGCGGGATTGGAAATAACATGTTGTTGAATTATCCCTTCACTCTCCACAATCTATCTCTGACGTTCATCTGGCACTTGCAAATCCAATGGTCATGACTTAATCTAATCCTTTGGTGGATCAACCATAGTTGTCAATCTTTGAGTCGATGAGATCTAACAATATGGACTAATTCTGGGATTGGGAATAACACATTGTTTAATTCTCCTTTTTTTCTCCGCAATCCATCCCTATCGTTGATTTGGGGCTTCCGTATCCAATGGTCCTGACTTGTTTTGTGGGGATTTTGATCCTGATCATGTTTTTGCACTATGCTTTCCCTTCTGAGCTTCATGTGCATCATCTCTTCTAAGCTTCTGATATTTAGTTGCTAACCCTCCTGAGATTTTTAATCTCCATACTGTCATACTGCATATATTTATTTAACATGAGCTCAACATACTATTATACTATTTGACATCAACGAAAACACATTAATCATTAATGAAACTATGTCCAACAATATCCCCCTTTGTCATTGATGGAAACACACCAATTTCATACACAATCTCCCCCTGTGATGATTATTCTCTCCTGTGAATTTATTCTCCCTCTTTGACATCAATGGAAAAGGGTTTATCCTCCTATGATATGTCTTTCTATATGCCACTGATCAATATCTAAACTCTGGTAACTCCCCCTGCAATCATGTTGTGGGTGCCATAACTAAATAACTCCCTCTATCAGTCTTCTCTCTCTGCCTCTGACTGTTCTCCCCCTTTGTTTCTAAAAGGGGTATCTCTTCCTGACAAGGTCTCTCCTCTTGTTATCTCTATAGGATGTCATGTAAATTATTTTGTACATCATAATGTTTCTACTATGGATACTGTTGCCCTACTGGAACACTCCACAATTGTATCTCATAGTTTTCAAATGACCCTTGGATCTATCCATTGATTCTCATTTATTTCTAGCCAAATGTATCCATCTCTATCCATGATACTTTTCTACTGTGCATTTCTCAAAAGTCCTCTAAGAAATTTTATAATATGCGTGTCACATGACTACAATTCGTTTTTCAACAATTGACTTCACTCATGTTCACTTGTTCAGTATTTTCTATCCACATCCATTTTCTTGAGTTCCAACAATTATGGCCTTTGTGTCCATATCCACCATAACTGTAGCATCTCATAGTGTAATAATGTGTAGCAATATGTCTAACAAGATTGCAGTTCCAACATATTATACTTTTGTTGAACCTACCAAATTATTTTCTCTCATGATGCCTACAATACAAGGTTTGAGGTGTATGAGTAGCTTCTGGATGTCTTCCTTGATATGATCTTCTAGACGTTGGAGTGTTTCTTTCATTCTTTGAACATGAAGGACCTGCGTTAGACCAAACTTCACCTTTTTTCTTTCTTTTTTTTTAAAATGAGAGATCTGCATTAGATTTCATAGGAGTAATAATTTCTTCCATGTTATAGCCAAAACCGGATTTGTCATTTGATGATCTTTGATTTTCCAAGATCTCATCCAACGTCACGGATTTGTTCAAGAACTTGATTTGGGTGTTTCACTTCTCAACCTTCTTTCTAAGATTCACAACTTATTCTTGTGTACAAACTGACTCATCGTCATCTTCCTCTTCATCTTCATTGTCAAGTATAGTCTCTTGATGTTTGATCGTTATTGTTTTAAAATCATCCACCTTGACATATTCACTCTCAACAATCTTATGTAACCTAAGATTTTAGCATATGTATTCTTTCTTGGTAGAAGCGTATCCAATAAAGATACCTTCATTAGATATAACATCAAATGTTATGATATTATCATCAAGCCTTTTGATGAAATACTTACTTCCAAAGACCTTGAAGTATTTTACCGAAGGATCTCTTCCAAACCAAGGTTCATAAGGAGTCTTATTACTATTAATCTTGAGCTGACCTCTGTTCAATATGTATACTGATGTGCTTACAACTTCCCTCCAATATCCACCAGATAATTTTTTTTCGTTAAGCATGGTCCTTGTAGCTTCCTGGACTATTCTATTCCTTCTCTTAGCAATCCCATTTTTTTGAGGTGCTCTGGCAACAGAGAATTGTTTTTTTTTTTTTATTCCATGAGTTTCATAGAAGAGGCTAAGTATTGTCTTGTTTCTTTAAATTCAAAAACTTGTCCTTGTTTCCTATCAAATGTCTTGACCACCCACTATCAACATACCATATATCTTCTTTATCTTGGACTTTCAAGGCAATAATACATTCCTCTTTTGATTTTTTTTCTTCCCAAATTTTTTTTTTCTCTCTAATGAACTTTGGTTTTTATGAGACTTGCATTAATCTGCAATTACTGGCTTTATGTCCATAACTATGACATCTGAAGCATTCTAGGTTCCTTTCTTGTAGAGGTGCAAAGGAGTTATAATTTATGCTTTTAACTTGATTTACTGTTTGGTTATCTTTAAGGTTATAGTTCTTAACCCTCAAGTTTTCCCTTCCATATGATCTATAATTCATAGCTTTTTGTATGAAATTAGAGCATGCAAAGAAATAACCAAAGAAACTATGAGGATACTTGTTTTGATAAACCTTCTTTGGTGTTGTATTATATTCATTTTTGATGGGTGGAAGTAGTCCTCTGGATTTCTAATCATTACTGATATTTTCTTCATCTTTCTTCTTTAATGTACTAAGGAGAACAACTACATAAGATTTTGAGCTAACTTGGTTTTCTTCTTGAGAATAACCTACTCCATTTTTGTTACTTGAATCCCTTTGTGTGGTAATAATCTTATCTAAGATTGTAGAGCTATTTTCATATCTTGTTTGAATGAGTTTTGCATCAAGTTCTTTTCTTAGGTGAACTATTTCTGCCTCCATTCTTTGACAGGTTATTTGTTTCTCTTTAAGAGACTTTTCAAGACTTTCTTCCATCGTATTTTCTTCTAGGATTTTTTTTTTCCAGGTTTCTCATGAGTTTCTCCATCTCTTTTTCTTTCTGTTCATGTTTTTCTTTTGTTTAACTACAAAAAATTTCAGTTGTCTATATCTGGTTTTGTATCTTCTTAATTCATCCAAGGCACTGAGAAGTTCTCCTTCCATATTAACCTTTTCTTCAACTTATGACTCTTCCTCATGCTTGATTTCTTCTATATCATTAGACTCTTCAATACCTAGAAAAAGGACTTCATCATCATCACTATCACTAGATTCTGAAGAACTGTTGTTTTCTTCCTTTGAGTAAAAATTATTTTTCCCTTTGAAAAACATTTTCTTATAGTTGGGTTTTTCCTTCTTCTTGTATTGTTTATTTTTTTCTTCTTCATCTTCAGAGTCCTCCTTGGGATAGGGACACCTGGAAGCAAAGTGGCCAACCTTTCCACAATTAAAACATTTGAAAGGCACATTGCCTTTGTACTTCCATGATCCTTTCTGAAGTTTTTTAATAAAATTGGCTTCTTCTACATCAGATTCTTCATGATGGCTGGATTGAGGTTTTTGCTTCTGATTTTTTGTTTTCTTGAGCACCTTGAAGGCTGCCTCTCCTTGAGGGAGGTTATCATGACCTAATATTAACTCATAGGCTGTGAGGATTCCATAAAATTCATTCATGGTTAGTTTATCTAGATAATCTCGATCTTCAAGAGTGGACACTTTAGGATTGTATAACATAGGTAGTGTTCTTAGTATTTTTTCAACTAGCTCATTGTCTAAAACTTATACTCCCAAACCTCTGATTGCATTAATAATATTATCAGTCTTTTGAATTATTCTGAGATATTTTCTTCATCCTTCATTTTTAGACCTTCATATTGTACTTTGAGAGACTGAATTTTGGCCCTCTTTACCTTGGAATCCCCTGCATATATAGTTTCCAATTTATCCCAGATTTTTTTTTCATTTTGACCGTTTAGCACTTTAGCAAGGATCTTCTTACTCAATCCAACTTGTAGTGTGTTTAAATCCTTTGCATGTTCCCAAAATTTCTTCTTGTATTTTACTTCAGTGGGACTGACTTTTGGAACATCATATCCTTTTTCAACTAATGTCTATACTTCAAGTCCAATGGACATCAAATAGATTTTCATTCTAACACTCCAGAAAACATAGTCGTCACCATCAAATATGGGGATTTTTTATAACATCTTAAACTGCTAATCCATCCTGATGTATATTTGGCTTCAAGTGATTTAAACCCTTAGTGAAGAGACCTTCTCTAATACCAATTGAAGGACCAAAACTTGTCACTGAGAGTGTGGGGGGGTGGGGGGGCTGAATCAGTGACATAGTAATTTTATCAATTTTCTTCTATTAATGCAATCAATATTTTAACACAATTTTTATCGTGGAACCCAATTGGGAAAACCACAAACACTTTTCTATTAACTGTAAATTTTGTTTTTACAAGTTACATAGAAGGAATATTTTCTTCCTTTTTCGATCAGCATCAACTGATTAGGATGCACCCACATCCTTTTTTACCTACAACAACTGGTAGGAGGCTTCGACCCCTTGTTTAGTCAGCTACAACTGACAAGGAAACACCTACTCCCCTTGTTCACCAGCACCAACTGGTAGGAGGTTATAGCCCCCTTTTTAGCTAGCTACAACTTACACGAAAGCACCTACTCCCCTTGTAGTCTCCAAACTGCCATTGTACCACCCAACCACCCTTAATTTATGACTCTGGAAAACTTCTGTATCGTACACTGGATTGCATAATTGCTCTGTCTCCTTATGTTCTTGATATTCAATAAGACATTGACAGGMACCTTAGAACTAATCGTTCTTCATCTTGGACTCTTCTTTTTTTATGATCTTCTTCAATGGAGTAAAAAGACACTTTATTCTCACTACTCTTTCTCGTTTATATATTATTCCAATGGGTGTGAGCTATGAAACATTGTGTCYCTTTGTTTGGACCATCGCACCTCTTCATTTTAATACTAATAATAATCACTATTATTATTCAACCATTAATGTTAATTATTTTAACTTAGTGAGAGTTCTTTTCGTAAATCGATCATAGGTATGGATCAATTTCCTTTTAATTTGATTCCATATCTCTCAAAATATTGTAGAAACTGAGTTCTGCTAACGGGCTTCCTTCAAACCATTTTCATATTACCGACAATGCAAAACCACTGGGTTATCAACTTAAGAAATGTATTATATTGTACCTTTATTTCTCTTATTACATATGACTAGAGGTGGTGAATAGGCGCTAGACCAAGAGAGCGCTTAATCACTTATCAAAATCAACGGTCACATTTTAATCTCCTGATGAGATGGACGATTCTCGTTTACTTTGGGAATTCGAGACTTTAACCTTCGCGACTTCCAGCCTCTTTACAAATCTCTTGAATAATAGATGCGTGTCCATAATCTTCAATAGTTGAGAATTCTCCCGAAGTGTTCTTCAAATAGGACGACTCATGTCCACTTCGAGACTTCATCCTTTGGTACTTTGAGGGTTTGGATAATCGTTGCTCCATTTTCCTCTGGACTGATCACCTCTTGAATAAGTCATAAAATTGTGGAGTCCACTTGTTGTCGGTTAACACTTCCACTTACACTATCCTTCCACTGTACTTGATCAATGGTTGAGAATGCTCTCAAAGTGTTCTTCAGATCGAACGACTCATGTCCACTTCGGTACTTCGACCTTCGAAACTTCAGGACTTAGGTCATTTACTGGTGGTGAAAATCCCAAAGTAAAAATCCTAGAGTGACGTAACTTACTGACGTCACTTGATGATGTGGCAAGGGATGAGTAACTACCACGTGTCACTCAGATTCATTATTTACACGTACCTAAAATGTCGATTTCATCTTGACATTTGTCATTTTTTTACTATGCCATGTGTCCTTGATGACGTGGTCTCCTGACATAGATCTCTTGATGTGGAACTTAATATTCTCCTGGATCTAATGGTCAGGATACTTCCTGAAGTTTTCTTCTGATCTGATGACTCATATCTACTTTGGGACTTTAGGTAATTTGATTTCTCCACTTCCCAGTTCTCCCGAAGTGATATTCCCTGAAGTGTTAACCTTGAGTGACTTGACTTCATACAATGGTCATAATTTAAACTGAAAAGGATTAACACGGTCCAATGACTGTCAGGAATTCAACTCTTCAAGATTCCGGGCCTTTGGCCTTTCTTATCCTATCCTTATAATTTCCTCGATCTGATAGTCAAGATATCTTCCGAAGTGTTTCCTCAGATCAGACAACTTATGTTTATTTTGGAACTTTTGTGGCTTACTCTGTCCTTCCACTAAACATGATATGATGGTACTGATATCTCTCGAAGTGTTCTTCATATCGAACAATTCATATTTTCTTTGATACTTTGGCCTTCGGGTGATTTTACATGTTCTCAACCCTTTTCTCCCGAAGTGGTCAGCTCGGGATTTTTTTCATTTTTACGCAAGATTTAAAAGAAAACAAAACTATGCTTGGGATAGATTTTAATTTTTACACAAGTTTAAAAACTAAACAAAACTATGCTTAGACCTAGTTTCATTTGTACACAAGCCTGAACCAGAGGAAACTATGCTTGAGGTAGGTGGTTTCATTTTTACACAAGCTTGAACCAAAGTAAAAACTATTCTTGAACTTCCTAAGGCATTATCCACGAATTCACATGGTTGGTACTTAGCCCCCAGCTTAAGAAGCTAGCGGCTCAACTTCAGCATGAAGTCCAGAGGCTGAGGAAAATGCCCCCCAAGCTTCATTTCATCCAATTGCAAAGGAGAATGAAATGAAGCTTCAAATACTAGACGAAGGACTTGACTCAAATAGAGAGGGGGGAAACTATTTCATTTTTTAACGAGATTGACATAAGAAAAAAGAACTATGCTCGTAAACTTTGTTTCATTTTTTAATGAGGTTTCCATAGAGACGAAAAAACTGCCCTCATAAGTGGTTTCATTTTTTAACGAGCTTGAAATTAGAAAACTATGCTCAAGTCTGGTTTCATTTTTTAACGAGCTTGAAATCATAAAATCATGCTGAAAGACCTCTGTTTCATTTTTTAATGAGGTTACCTCTGATATGCAAAAAACATCCTTGGCTCTCTTCTTGATCATGGATTCCAAGAGGACAATGCTCCGAAATGACACCATTTCAAGGGAAAAAACTCAGTCATGGCTTCCAAGAGGTCTTCAATGGAAGGAAGAAAAACACTCTGGAAGCACACCATGTCAAGGGTCGTAACAGGAGTAAAGAGATCAGGCTCTAACAACCCTATCGAAGAGATCACCATGTCAACTACTGGATCTAATTCATCATAAGTTGAATCCATGGGAAACAATGCCACATAATTGACCTGTGGTGGGGGAAATATCGTCTACATATAACAACCATTTAGGGAGTAAATCTAGTCGGGGTCAATGAATGAAAGTTGATTGACAGTCATAACTCATCCATCGTGAGGGAAAGATATCACATGAAAAAGAGTAGACACAATAGATTTCATGGCATAGACATAATCTCTCCCAAGGAGTAAAGAAAAATCCAAGGGGTCTTGGACGACCATGACATAAATAAAGACAGTTTTCCCCCCCAAAGTTATAGGAAACTAAGGAAGGGTCCATAAAGGTTGATTGGTTCTTCTATTAAAAGATAACAGATTCTGTTTAACTCGTGCAAGTGGAGGATAACCCAAAGCTTGCTAAGAAATAGAGGACAAAATACTAACTGACGAACCTTCATCTATCAGTGTCTGAGGAACGTCCCGACCACAAACCTAAATTGTAATCTGGAAAGCACTGTGAGAGGGAAGATGAGGTCCAGTTACCACAGCCCAATCAAAATGGATGGCCTCATTACTTGTAGGGAGTTTCACGGGAGAAGGAAGAATACCCACTGGCATGGTAGATTCTGTATCAACGAGAAAAATGTGGGCAGTATCGGGTTTACTCTCGAGTGGGAGAGTAGGATCGGTCAGTGGAGAGATCAGATAGACCACTTAGGTTTCATTCTTCATGGATAGAATGGGGTCAATGGGTGGAAACAGATCGACTGGTTTGGTTTCACTCTCTACCGAGAGAGTGGGGTCGACCGAGAATGAAATCGGATTGACCACTTGGGTTGTACTCTCCAAGGGGAGAATGGGATCAAAGCTTAGAAAAGGATCAATCACTTGGGTTTCACTCTCTAACAGGAGAGTGGGATCAATCGAGGATGGGATCGGATTGACCGCTTTAGTTTCACTCTTTGAGGGGAGAGTGGGATTGACCAAGGATGGTATCAGATCAACCACTTTGTCAGCTGGTTCAACAAAATATGTGACCAGATTGATGACATGATCAACCGGATTTACCAATGAAGGGACCGGAGTGATCATTCCATCAACTATTGGAGGGTTGAGAGAAAGCTTACGGTACGTAGCTCGAAGTTGAGGTTGTGAAACAGTCATGTCTTCCAATACTTTTGAGGCTTCATCCATATGAAGACAAAGGTGAGTGAGATGACTCCCTTTGCATAACATACATGGGAACTTGACTCTACGTTTCTTCCTCCCAATCGTATCATGACTGGTTGACGGGGGCTCGTCAGCATGTTGTTCAGAGGATGACGACATGGACTTGAAAGGAGATGTAGACCATGCTTCTATAACCTTGGATAGACTAGGGAAATCCTTAAGAAAATGGCTACCCTTACAAAGCCAACAAGGGTACTTGGGATTACGAGTTGTTTGGGTGATCTTGACATCATCCACATTCCCAACACGATTAACAGTAACTGGTTGTTTTCCAACACGTTTGACAGTGGTTGGAGGTTTTGACGCTTGTTTATCTTTCTTCTTCTTAATCTTTCTTTTCTTCTTCTTCTTATTCATTGGGTTACTAGCTTCAGAACTTTCACTCGACGAAGAAGATGAAACGGAAGGCAACCTTGCAAGAGAAGAAGGTGAAGAAGACCTTACTGGTGAAGAAGGTGAAGGATCAACATGAGGTTGATGCTCTTGGGGGGAAGTGTTTATGACCGAAGCACTTACTGCATTCGGGATTACCTGAGTGGAAAACAACCATACCGGTAGTCCAATTGTGAGACCTGGAAGGCTCAAAGTAGCGATGTGAGGAGGACCAATGTTTCCAGAAGAAGGAAAAACAAAAGGTTCCCCTGGACAAGAGGTTCCTTCATTGGTCATTTCGGGAACTGACACCATTAAAAACAAAAATCCAATCTAGAGTCCACTAGGGAGAACAAACAACACACACGAAAAATCTAGTAAGCAAGCAAGAAAACAAAACCTTCTCACAATGAGCACACTAGTTGGTGATGAAATCCAACGTCGCGAGAACAATGTAAGAAGGGGATGAGATAGAGCAGGTGGAAAAGTTACGTTGAGGACCTACTTAATGGACTTACACCCTGGTTCAATCTCCCACACATAATCGTGGGTATACCCTCCAAGGATCCAGAGTGATTTTGGCCAACGTCGATTCCAGGTACTGTGAAGACTTTCCCCTCCACAGTCACCTTGTGTAAAGACACTAAAGAGATAGGCCACTAAGGTTACCAATCACTACAGTGATGCCTGGGGAAACAGTCGACAATCTGATCCACATGCAAGGGCAGACTATCTAGCCAAAAATAATATTGAAAGGCTTCCACTCATCATTGTGGGTATACCTTCAAGAGACCCCCATAATACGCGCAATATCTACACCAAGACCGACAAAGCAGGGTGAGTAACTCTGCCAGTCTCAATGTGACCTTGTGATTGACCCTTGTGTTAGAAGGGCTTCCTAGGACAAAATGTAATAAGTGGATTTCACTTCTCCCTAACGCAAGATTCTATGTTTGTTTGCATCTTTGGAAAGTTATCTTTCACACCTATTCCAAAGCCCTACAACTAGTCTAATGTAGGTTTTCTACCAGAAAATATAAAAATGTCTAATCAATTTTTATAATCGCTATATTTTATGGTTGTTGTTACTCAAGAGGAAAATGGCATGGACAATATGGTGTTTTGACCAAATCGAATGTTATGCAAACAGATGAAGATGCAATCTTTTCATTTCGATGAAAGCTATGCTATGAGAAGGAGAAAACATTTATCATTCCCATATACACGATGTCCCAAAATTTTAAAAGTCATCAATATCAATATCTTCAAGGAATGAGACAAAGGTATTGTACACTAATACATGATTCATGCCCCCCCCCCCNTGGTCATTGTGGATTGCAGAACCATAACTTGCAAGTCGTTTAACTCGTTGCCCAAACTCTACAATTGAATTTGTGTGATTATTGGTGAGTTAACCACATTCGTCGATCTTTGAATCTATAAGATCTGATGGTTTAGACTAATTGTGGGATTGGAAATAAATTTTTGTTTAATTCTCCCTTTTCTCTCTGCAATCTATCCCCGTTGTTGATCTGGCGCTTGTGAATCCAACGGTCACGACTTAATCTGATCATTTGGTGGATCAACCATAGTTGTTGATCTTTGAGTCGATGAGATCTGATGATCTAGACTCATTGCAGGATTGGGAATAACACATTGTTTAATTATCCTTTTTTTCTCTGCAATCCATCCCCACCGGTGACCTGGCGCTTGCGTAAGCAACAGTCCTGACTTGTCCTATGCGGATTTTGATCCCGATCGTGTTTCTGCACTGTGATTTTCGTTATGAGCTTCATCTGCATCATCTCTTCTGATCTTTTTATCTTCGATTGCTAACCCTCCTGATCTTTTTAATATCTGCATATTGTCATAATGCATATATTTATTTGACATGAGCTCAACATACTGTTATAATGTTTGAAATCAATGACAACACATTAATCATTAATGACACTATGTCCAACATGGCCATATCAACATCATCATCAATGTCATTTTTGGTAATATCATCGTCAATATAATCATCGAGAGCATTGTCATCTACATTTATATCAACTTCTTTATCTAATAGTACATCTACCTCATTCTCCTCAACATCGCCTTCTTGTTCAATATCATATTCTTTTGGTACATTATAATTTACATGATTTTCTCTTCGATCATATCTAACAACATATGACCAAACAAATTTACCTAGAACATATGACTAAAATACCTCCTCACATTGGATTGGAGGAACATATGTTTATGTTCCCGTATCAAAGGCCCTTGTATTAACCATGATAAATCCATTGGCATTCTCAATAACAATTATTTCGAGATCATATTCATTCATCCAAAACCTATACCAAATGAACTCAAACATAAATAACCTGAAGGATTTACAGTCACACTCTGGTATATCATCCAAACACCCATGGTGTCTATTTTTATATACTTTTCAATTCCTGTCACTTCTATAGGAAACATTAGTGACCATAAATATTGCATGTATCCCACAATTAGACCTTTTCTTCTTTTCATCCAAATCATGATCCATAATTTATGGCCATTGCACTATTGGAATAATGAGAGGGGGGTGAATTAGTATGATTACTTTATTACCACTTTTAACCACAATGTGTATTATTTAAGTTTATGAGAAATATTCAATAGTTTAACATTAACATTTAATGTATCATAAATAATATAAATCAACCATGAAAAATACGCAACCACAAATACATAGTACACCATAATTTTATGTGGAAACCCAATGCGAGAGAAAACCATACAATGTTTTTCTTATATGTCAGAAGAAATACAGTCATAGGAAGCACCAACCCCCTACTTTTTCATGCTCCAACCTAAAGGAAGCTCCAACTCACCAATTCTCTATCAGCAAACATAAGGAGACTACAACCCCATTTCCTTGCCCCATCCAACCACCCATAAATATAAATGTAGACAATTTGTCACTACCACTGAATCAATCAACCTGCTACTGATCTGTCACTATCACTACCACAACCTGTCATTGTTTTTATACTTCATTAACTGTTACCACTCAAACCCTCATACAAAGATCCACAAGAATTGCTTTCAAATCAAATATTCATGAACTAATAAGACCTTTGTTTGTTGGAATACTACAAAATATAGAACCTAACATACACAATAAACCATACCTCTCAAACTATAGCTGACCTAACGGATTTGATCTTCTGAACTTTAGTTTTCTGAAGATATATGTGCCTTGTTCTCTATAAATGTGTGGATGTATGCACTCGGTCCCATTGTGGATCACAGATGTCACATCCCTACTTCCTCTGCAACTCACATACTTCTTTGCTTCTATATGCATCCATGTTTTCCTTCACTAAACCCTACATACGTCTGTGCTTCTCTAAGTTTACAGCTCACGGATGTTCTCTCTCTTCCTTCACTACAACCCACATATAACCTCAGAAAAAACCTAGAACAATAAGCTCAACTTCTTCCCTGAGGCTCCTGCAACTTCTCTCTTCACTGAACTTTGTTTTCTCGGACTCACTCCTTCAAATATGTTGATTGTACCTTCCCATAAAAATTTACAACATAGATATTAAATGTGCTCAATAGGTGTTAATAAGAGTCTCTTCAAGCATTATTTATACTTTTCAAGTGACTTACTTTAGGTGTTATTGGATAAATAGGTAGGTGCGGACACTAACTAATCTCCCTATATCCACTTATATCTAGAACAAAACACACCAAAACATGACGCTTTCCTTAAGTTTTAAATATTGAATTTACTAACTAAAGAGGGATGGTCGACATACCATTTAAATGTCGCTTCCTCTCACCATCGCCATCCTAGCTCCATTCCAATGATCATACAATGATGAACCTGCAAAAGAACACAACCAACCAAAGTGATAGTAATAGCATAAACTCAATATAAACCTATGTATGTGATCAAGGAATCATACTATAAAAC